>JBCEWC010015522.1:0-13674 GCA_038996855.1 Solanum aculeatissimum
AAATTTAGATGAGGGTTGGGGGTGGGGTGGGAGTGGGTGGGTGATAGGATATTGAAGTAGAATTTTTTTTTTATGAAGAGAATATTTTTTTCAAAAATAATTATTTGGGAGTAGGAGTTGAGCATTAACAATCAAGTTTTGATTTAATTTTTTTTTGGCTTTAAGAGATTAAGAGATTAAGGTGGGTTGGAACCATTTTTACCCAAACCATATTTGACCAAATCAATATTTACCCATATTTTATATGGATGGATTGTGATCCAATCCATTTTAACTCAATTCATATTCAATCCATCCAAATCCGATCCAATCCACCCATTTGCCATCTCTAGCCCGATGTGATACTAAAGGATTGAAGAGTGGTTAGGATGGTATCGGTGTTTTCTATGTCTGCCATGGACATTAGTATGATGTCGTCAGCAAATAGGAGGTGAGATATTGCGGGGTCCTTTGGTGAAATTTTTATTGGATTCCATAGTCCTCTGTTGACCATGTATTCGATTTGTCTAGATAGCCTTTCCATGCATAATATAAATATGTAAGGGGACATAGAGTCCCCTTGCCTGATTCCTCTCGAAGGTGTGAAGAATTGCGTTCGGGTCCATTAATTAGGATAGCCATGTTGCTTGTGGTGATGCATGACATAACCAGCTTAACAAAATTATTGGGGAAAGTGAAGTATGCCAAGGTGTCTTTTATAAAAGACCATTCCAATTTATCGAAGGCCTTTTTCGGGTCTATTTTTAGGAGCATGTACGATTTTTTGTCTTTGTATTTATTTAGGTACAATATTATTTCTTGGACAATGATGGCATTGTCAGTTGCTTGGCGATTTTTCAGGAAGCTCGATTGATAGGGACTGATGAAAGTAGTGATGATAGTTCGTAACCTTTGCGCTATGATTTTGGTGACAATTTTGTAGGTTATGTTACAAAGGCTAATGGGCCGATAGTCCTTTAATGTTGATGCATTTCCATTTTTTGGGATGAGGCATATGTGAGTTTTATTGATTTCGTCTGGGATGTACCCATTTATAAAAGCTGTCCTACATGTGTTGAGGACTGATTCTCCCACAACAGGTCAGTATTTTTGGTAAAAAATTGGATGAAGCCCATCCAGTCCAGGAGCTTTAAGTGGTTTAAAAGATTCTACCGCTCTACGTACTTCTATCATAGTTGGTATTTCTTCCAGAATTCTAAGTTATGAGGGGGTGGAGGTGTGGGAGGCACTTCCCGGTTCCAAAGAGATGCAGTTTGGGCCGTTGTAAAGGTTTTTTGAAAATATTTTTGTGTTAGGTCCATGATCACCTCGCAGTCATATATCCATGTTCCTTTCTCATGTTTGAGAGCTAGGATTTTATTTTTTCGTCTTCTATTTAGTGTAGTTGTGTGGAAGAATCTTGTGTTGAGGTCCCCATCACTTAACCAATTTATGTGGGATTTGAGCTTCCAAAAATCTTCTTCCAATCTCAGTATGTTATTATATTCCTTAATCAGGTTTTGTTCTAGCTGCATTAGGTAGTTGATGTTTGTATGGTTTGGTGATTTTTGTATACCCTCAATACGACGAAGTAACTTTCTTTTTTGTAGAAGATATTACCAAATATATTTTTGTTCCATTCTGAAACATTTTGGATGAATTTTGGGATGGCTTCTATGATATCTTGGTTGGTGTTCCAAGCTTCAGTGACGATATTGTGAAGGTCTGAATGGGACATCCACATGGTCTCGAATCTAAATAGCCTTGTACGGGGTAAGTGGGAATTTTTATGCAAAGTAAGGAGCAAAGGGCAGTGGTCGGAGTGGGTACGAGGTAGATGAATTACTTGGGAGTTTTGAAATAGGTGGACCCACTCAGCGTTTGCCAGAAATCGGTCCAGTCTTTTATAAAATTGCATGTTTATTTTTATACCGTTTGTTTAGTCACGTGTACCGGCTTCCTTTGAACCCTAAATCTATTAGTTGGCAGTAGTTTATAGCGTCCCACATGTCGTTTGACTTGGAAGCATTTATGGGTTTACCACATTTTTTGTCCTTACAACTCATTATTTCGTTGAGGTCACCCCCAACTAACCACTTCCCATTATAGTTATCTTTTATTGTTTTTAAGTTTTGCCAAAGAATATTCCTTTGGTTCCTATAGTTACTAGCATATATTATATATACAGCTAAATAGCCAGGAATCTTGCGTGAGACATACCTTTATAATGACGTGTATCTCTTGGTTTGTGGTGGTAATGTTGTCCAACTCCAGAACTTAGTCATCCCAAAGAATGACCAGACCCCCCGAGTTCCCTATAGAAGGGACCTCGATCATTTGAGTGAAGCCGAAGTCATCTAGGATAGATTGATGGGTTTGCATTTTTGTTTCAATTAGCGCCACCAGGGGTGGTTTGTGCTAGTCGAGTAGTGCTCGGAAATTCCTTCTGAAATCGGCTCCGTTATAGCCCCTACAGTTCCATATTACCAAGTTCATGGGTCCTATCATTTGGGTTGTTGTTTGGGGGGTTGGCCTCACGTGGGAGGTGTGGTTCACATTCATTACTGTTGGGTTCAGTATTACTACGTAATTTCTACTGCTGTATTGTTTGGGGTTCTTATATCGATTAAGCTTTTTAACAGCGTTGGAAGACAGATAAGAATGTGTTTTTTTACGTATCTTTCCTTGGATGTCATTATTTTTATGTCTTTCAGAACTCCTATCTCCGTCCTCGTTTCCCTCATCAATTCTATGGCATCCTCTAATTCTTTGAAGTTTACTATTTGTTCTAAGTTCGAGATTGCCTGGGGTGGGGAGAGTGGTTGAGTTCGATTCTGTACCTGGGAGGTCGAGGCAGTGCAGTTTGGCACCACTTGAGCAGAACTGTCCCCCATGTTCCCCTGCTCCATATTGTGGGGGTAGGGTGTACTCATCTGGGTTCCCGAGAAGTTCCAGTACTGGGGGGCCTCCGGAACTTGATGGGGGTAGAGGAAAGGTGGGAAGAGTAAGTTGTCTACATTCTGAGTCTGATTTAGAGGGTTAAAGAGGGAAAGTTCCCAAGTGGGCATGTGGTAGAAGGGTAGCTGAGGAAAGGGTATCGACATGGGTGGTTGCAGTACTGTGGTCATCCACAGATAGTTGTTGCAGGTCTCCATGGCGAGTCTCATCCCTTCCGACACTACCTGCGCTAGAAAGGTAGATACTGGCTAAACCAATATAGAAACATAAAGGTAGCAATACGATATGAAAGCGTGTACCTTGCCATTTTTTGGCTTCAAATATCCAGGAAAAAAATGCCTTGTACACTTTTCTAACTTGATGAGTTCTTTCCTCTTTCCATGAAAATCTCATACTTTAAAGCCAAGAACACCACCTTAAACTCTCCGCCTTTTGTCTAACTTTACTAAACTATATATAGCCATTGTCACAGCCTGGCAATCCATCAATTAATAAATAAAAAATAAAGGTAAAATCCCTAAAAGTTCTAGAATAAGCTTCAAATGGATCATCGATTAAAGGTTTCTTCCAACTTCATAAATTTGAAAAAAAAGAAGGTAAATCGACAGAGGCAGTTGGTGGCGGAAGATGTGAAGAAATTGGCAAATGATTTTATCAAAAATGTCATAAAGCAACTTAAGTTTGAAAGAGAAGAGTCATTTAAGGGTTTTCAAGAAATGATCAGCAGAGGCACACACAACTGATTTTTTTTTTTTGTAAAGTGGAGGAGATTTTCCATATATATGTTTTTTCAATAAGTCAATTATGGTACAAGTATTTACTATTCTCTTTAATCTTATATTGGTGATAAATTCAAGGAATAAAGTAGCCCAATATGGCACTGGAAAAAGATTTCCAAAATGTGATATTTGGAAGATCTATTACAAAGATGTCTTATAATTGCAATGCAATACATCAGGGTATCAAGATTGAGATGCCGTATAACTTCTAAGCATAAGCCACTTTGGCAACCAGCACACCTTTTTCTTTTAATGGTGTCTGAATCAGTTCGCACGCATGCACCTTGATTGTCCACCAAGGTACCTACTGCCTCCGACCAACATAGATCGGGTAACTGCCTGTCTGCCAAGACTCTTGTCAATGCGCTTACCTTAACCACATTTTGAAAACACAACTTGAAAGCAAGCATGGGGGAGAAAGCAGGAAGTCAAGATTCCAGCTATATCTCCATGTCATTATATGCACAAAAGAGTATCTAAGAGTAGAAGCTATTGGTACAAGACTACAGGCCAAAAGAATGTACATACATAAAGCTATCTGATCTCTTTCTGAATGCTACAAATAGCCCCAATTTTACGGCCAAAATCATCAGCGAGGTAGCTCTGGATTTGAACAATTTTCTGCCAATTGATGAACTGTAAAGTATGAAATTACCATAGAAATTCATGCATTAACTATTAATGAATAACCTCAACCTCCTCTTCGAGTCAAATTCAAACAATTCCAGGAGACATCCAAGTACACACGCATCAAGGCAAGCAATAGCTGCTGAGGCTCCTGAAAGTCATTCAGAATTATTTGATTCATAACAATGCAGGAGCATGCTGATGATGTTGAAACTGCAACTCCAGAAAATTTTGTTCTTGAAACAGAAAAGTAGAAGCAGCTCTCGGTTCTCATGAAGAAGAGTGGCTAAGGCTTTCAATGCTCAAACTTGTAACACCTGACAGTGCACAATATGACTCTTCAAACCTGCTCGTCCTGCAATACTAGACCATAAATTTGTGAACAAAGTTCTGAAGTGACCTTTACCAGCAATGTTCTCCCAAAGATGTGGGTTAGTTTCCACATGCTTATCAGGACTCGACACATCAATGATGCTGATGCTCATGTTGTTACGAATTATACAAAGTTTACCATTAAGGGGAACCAGAGCAGCTGCTTCCAAAGCACGAGAATTTCCAAGGTGGAGCTTGCTATCAATAAATCTGATCCATGTATGAGTAGATTCATCATATACTCTAAGTTTGCACCCATCACGACAGTCCAAAGCATATAGACGACCATTCATGGAGATGCTTGGGTTGCGCCAACCAGCAACCATCCTCTTGTTGACTGGGCTCCATGCATTTCTATCAGGGTTATAAGCTTCACTGAGAACTTCTCTGTGGGATCCCAGACCTTTTATAAACCACTTCCCATTATACACTACCCCAATAAAAGGCACCATAGCTGTGCTCATATCATCTATAAAACTCCAGCGTTTCCTGTTTGGGTCATAAACTTCAGCTGAACGAAGAGTCCTCTGTATTCCTTCACATTCTCCACCAGCAACATAAAGACAATTATTAATTACACAAGAGCCAAAGAAATGACGTTTGCGGAGCATGTCTGGTGCCCTGTGCCATCTATTTGTTCGAGCATTGTAAAAGATTACCCGTCGCATAGACCCCTTGACTGGATCTTTTCCTCCAAACAAATAAAGATGGCAACCACTAAGAACAGCACAACCAAATCCAAGGGCTTCACTATATTCCCCTGGAACAGGTGGAAGTGGCTGCCAAATTTGGTAAGTTGGGTCAAATGCATGCCATGAAATCCGTCCATCACGATCTCTTTTAACCACATATATCCACTCTTCAGCCATTCCAAGACTCTTCCTTTGAGAGTAAAAGAAGTTACCAGCAAGAAGCCTATACCATCTTTTGCAAACTAGACGGAGCTTGCTAAGTTCAGCACGAGGAACACGTACTAGACAAGCAATTGCAAGATCATCAGGTAGGCTAGGCAGAAGAGGTGGCTGCACTCTTGACCTCTCCCTCCGAGAGTTTTTACTTTTGTGAGCATGAGAACTGATGTCTGACTGGATACAAAGTTTTGATCCTGGGACAAATTTTCTTGCCCCGGCAACTGTTTTTAAGCCGGAATCAACATTGCAATAGCATGATACAGAATCAACCTGCAAATTAATTGCTAATTAAGGAAATGCAGGTTTATTCTAACTTCTCTAACAACCAGAAAATGTAGCATGGGAAGAATGTTTTTTCCAATAATAACACCAAAACAATAAGGACAATTTTATTCTTAGCTATTGACACAAAATGATAAAGAAAAGTTTGGGATATGTATTTCAATCTGATTTTTGAGAATTCAAAAAAGCTAAAGATTTTCACATAAGCGCTGCCAGATAATACATCAAAACCTTTTTTTTTTAGTCTATTTCAGTTTTCACTCTTTCTTTCTTCTTCTTCTTTTTGGTGGGATTTGGAGGCCAAGGTGTTAATAATCATTACTCGACAAACCGATCAACAGCACACAAGACTGCCCAAGTTTTTTTGTTTTTTCTTTGCATTAAGACTGTCCCACATACTTATAATAGCAAGGTATTCACTCTGGTGAATAATGAATGTAAATGATGGTCTTCCACATATATAACTAAATAAACATTCTCCCTGACAACGACATTCATTAATAGAAAGAAAAAATAAAGTCAAGTGGCCATTAATACTCAATGCGGTACCACTTATAAAATCATACTTGCTGGAGCTATTTGAACAATGTGGCATGCATATAACTTAACCAAAACAATCTGGTGATATTGATTTTTCAGATAATTAGCACCCCCAAAACAATGTTAACCTTAACCATATGTCTTTTAACACCTTTAATGCATACTAGAGCTAGGTAGCCTATCCATGATCTGCATCTTTGCATCTTCCAATTCTGGAAAGGCTAAATGCCAAAAGTCAGCTCACATGCTAACCACATTAAAGTTAGCTTGTCTGATGACAAAATATGTCCTGGTCAAAGGTAATTACACTGATGTCTCTTGACCTGTAGTGTGTTCTATTACCCTTTATGAATCCATTTTTTTCCTCTAGCATAGTTTCACTTGTGTGTAGGGTGTCATCATCATTGTACTAGTATCAATTAAGAGATAACCCCTGACAGAAAGGCACCTCCATAAAGTTGCTAGATATAGCAGCTGAAGTTCTGGGAATGGAGAAGACCAGTATTATTGATGTACCTTCTTGGTACTGAACACTCTTCCCTTTTTCTTCACTTCCTAATGTTGATTTTATTGCTTTCACCTTCAATTTTCTGTGTTCTTCCTCGAAAATATTAATCTTATATGTTTCATCGTCTTTAGTTTCCCTCATTTAACCACACCTTTTGCAGCTATTTCAGATAAAAGAATTACTACCTCATACACTAAGGAGTTCTCAGAATGGTACTTATCCTCGATCATTCTGTGAAAATCATAATACTTTTTGCATCCATACATACGTCAACACATAAGTCTTCTGCAGCTTTATGCATGCATGAAGTAAGCTGCTATCTCTACTAGTTACACCATCCTAAGTCCATCAAGAAAGATGAGCTACTCTTAGATCTTATGACGAATCAGATTGTAGAACACACCTAGAGGCTTCATTTACAGCAGTTTATGAAGCCGATGTACAAATTTCCAATATGTGGACATATGAATTGAACTAGATTAAGAGTACGTACCATTCAAATTAGATTCTCCTTAGTCAAAGTCAGCCAGTTGCAAAAAGATTGATTTAAGAAGCAAGTATTAGAGTTATGGGTAATTGGTCTCTTTATATGATCTTGGGCAATTCTCCTCATGAGATAGTTTTTGGATTGGGTAACACCCAAGATCCATTTTCTTAATATGGTACTCAAGCCAAACCCATGTTATATTGTCTCCAGTCCTAGGTTGGTAGTGGAAGAGGGGATGTTTGAAGTCCAACATAGATGGGGAAACTAGTGTATTTTATATGGTTTATAGCAATCCACTTATCATGAGCTACCTTTTGGATTGAGTTAGACCCATTTTCCCTTTTCTTAACAGCAAGACTAGTTGAAATCATGTGGATATTTCTTCTTAATCGTATTCATCATGTTAACTCACAAGAATTTAATATCCTAGCAACTATCCTTGTGCCCAAGTTTATGGCTTAGAGGTTAATGAAGTGGATGAAGATCATGGGATATTAAGTTCAAACTCCTAGTTAAGGTAAAAAAAAAAAAGCTAGGTAATTATTTCGTTCTTTTGCCTAGGCATGTACTCAGGTGGCTCGATGGATGGGAATGGAGTAGGTATTTTTAATAGATGAGGATCTAAGGGAGCAAGTGGTGAAGGTTAGGTGGTTCAGTGACATGATGAAAATTAAGCTAGTCATTGGAGGGCTTACTTTGAACATTATTAATGCTTACGCACCTTAGGTGAGCTTGGGTAGGAGGTCAAGAAGCACTTTTGGGAGGATTTGGATGAGGTAGCTACGGTTATACCGCACATCAAGAAGATATTCATTGGCGGATAATTGAGTGGCCATATCGGGGAAATTTCTAGTAGTTTCGCCGATATGCATGAAGGATTTGGCTTTGTGGGTAGGAACAGAAGTGGAGTCTTCCTCCTGGATTTTGCTAAAACTTTTCAATTGGTGATAGATAACTCGTGCTTTTTGAAAGATGAGGACCACTTGGTGATAGATTACTTACTCTTTAAAAATGGTGATAAAGGCCTTCGTAAGGACTGCAAGGTTATCCACAGAGAGAATCTTACTACCCAACATAAGCTTTTGGTGATGGAATTAGAGATGAAGAGAGAGAGGAAGAAGAAGACTTCATATGATCGTTCGAGAATTAAATGAGGTGTCTTGACCCCTGCGTTATTTGGAAGATGAAGGAGAAGTTGATGGTGGTCTTGGAAGAGTAGTGGGGATGCAGACAACATGCCAGATAAGAAAGCTAGTTGCATTAGGGAAGCAGCTAGAAAGGTGCTAGGGGTATCGAGGTGTAACTTTGGTGGTCATTGAGGATATTGGTGGTGAAATGGAAAAGTTCAAGACAAAGCTGCAAAGTGGAAGCAAAGAAGGTTGGATATGCAAAGTTAGTAGAGTGCAAGGGCGAGGAGGAGAAGCGAGCGAATAAGGAAAATATAAGGTGATGAAAATGAAACACAATTTAGTGGTCACGACGGCATAGACAATAACTTTCGAACGCCTGCATATTGAACTAAGGGACAAAGGCAGATATCAGAAGTTGTATAAGCTCACGAAGGCAAGAGAGAGGAAGACTCAAGATCTAGATCAAGTGAAGTGCATCAAGGATATGAAAGACAAGTTGGTGGAAGATATACTCATTAGAAGATGCAAACATGCTTCCATAAACTCTTGAACAAAGGAGGTAGAGACATTGTGTTTAGTTGATTTGGAGTACACCCTAAGAGACATCAGGATTTTGGGTACTGTAGTTGTTTAAAGATGAGAAAGTAGCGTGCTATTAGTTGGATGAGCATAGGAAGAGTGACCAAACCAGATGAGGTTTTGATGGAATTTTGCAAGAGTAGAGATTTGGCAAGTATTGAGTGATTAATTAGGTTGTTTAATGTCATTTTAAAGACGACAAAATTGCCTGAATAATGGAGTATGATGGTTCTGTAGTATAAGAACAAGGTAACATAAGAAATTGTAATAATTACAAGGTATTAAGTTGCTAAGTCACACTATAAAAGTTTAGGAGAAGGTGGTGGCGATAAGGGTGAGGAGGGGTGTGTCCACTTCTGAGAATCAATTTAGATTCATGACGGAGCGATCTACAACAAAAGTCATTTATCTTGTGAGGAGAATGGTGGAGAAATATAGGGAAAGAAAGAGAGACTTACACATGGTGTTCATTGACCATGAAAAGGCCTGCGACAAAGTCCCAAAGAAAGTCCTCTAGAGCTACCTAGAGGCTAAAGGTGTATTGGTGACTTACATTAAGGCGATGAAAGACATGTATGACAGAGCCAAGACTCGAGTCAGAATGGTGGCAAGAGATAAGAAACATTTCCTAGTTGAGATGAGGTTGCACCAGAGATCAACACTTAGCTCATTCCGATTGGACTTGCTGATGGATGAACTGATTCAGTACATTCAAGATGAAGTGTTATGGTGTATTTTATTTGCAGACGATATAGTACTAATTGATAATATACACAATGGAGTCAACGCTACAAACTCTGGAGTCTAAAGAATGTTGGTTGAGTAGGACCAAAATGAAATATTTGGAGTGCAAGTTCAGTGATCATATGCATAAGGGAGATGTGGAAGTGAGGCTTGACACATAGGTTATCTCCGAGAGAGATAGTCTCAAGTATCTTATTGGTGTGGTGTGGATAAAGTGGAGGCTTGTCTCTAAAGTTGTGTAACAAAAAGATACCACAAAAATAATTCTATAGAGTAGTGGTTGGATTGACTTTATTGTATGAGGCGAAGTGATGGCCAATCAAGAACCCCATGTTCAGAAGATACAAGTTGCGAAAATGAGGATGATGGGATGAATGTGTGGACATAGTAGGAGTGATACGATTAAGAATGAGGATATACGAACCAAGGTAGAAGTGGTACCATTGTCGCTAAGATGCGGGAAGCAACACTGAGATGGTTTGGGCATATGAAGAGGAGATGCCCTAGCGAGCAGGTGTGAGGTTGGATACAATTGGTTTGTGGAGAAAGTACAGGTAGGACGAAAAAATATTAAGGAGAGATGATTAGATAGGACATAGCGCAAATTCATCTTACCGAAGGTATGACTTTAGATAGGAGGATGTGAAGGTCGGAGATGTTTTCCTACTCATATGTTTGTATCAACTAAAGGGTCGTTTGGTGTGAAGGATAACACCAAATAGTCCTGGGATTAAATTATTGAGGCACATAATTTGTTGTTTGGTTGACACGTTCGGGATAACTTATTCCAGGGTTAACAATTAATACTGGGATAAGTTATCCCTCTCCTTGGGTGACATATTAATCTCAGGATAACTTATCCCAAAATAAAATAGGTAAATGACAAAAATATTCCTTTAAATCCTTTTTATACATTTCTTTTCACATTCACATATACTTACATTATTTTTAATGCCATATATAATAACATTCACATCCTTCATTCCTTATTCTTTTATATATAATAACATTCACAACCTTCACTACTTATTTTTTTATGATAATTCTTCATATTTTCTATTTAAAAATTACATTATATAAATATAATTTTTATTTATAAATTTATTTGACTAATTCTTATATTTTTTATATTTTGATTTCTCATAAATCTTTTTTTACTTCAACAAACTTAAAACGAAAGCTTTATTTTTAAACTAAATAAGAAGAAAGTTTAATTTTTAAATACATACGGTATCATCATGAAAATGCACACATAAAAATATTTATGCTAAATAAGATGAAATATTTATTTTAAGAATGAATAACTAAAGCTTACAAATAAAATATAAAAAAACTAAATAAAGTGAAGGGTATTTTTCTAAACAAACAACTTATTCTTAAAATTTATGCAATGCATATTATTTTGAATACAACAAACCACACACTCAATAAGAAATAATCTTAGAACAACTTATCACATCATAACTGATCCCAACATAACTTATCCCATCATAACTAATCTCAACATAACTTATCCAATCATAATTTGTATCCAAACCAAATTAACCCTAAGTCTTTGTCTACTTCTCACAGGTATCTTCTACATCCATCTTTTTTTAACTTGATTAAGGTAGAATGTTAATAGGTAGTGGACAAGCTTGGTGGGGTCTTTCATAGTATCAATCTTATTCTTGTAGTGTCTTGCTTTTGATTTCTATTATCATTTGTTATTTATGGTTAGAGGTCGCAAAATTAAACCCAACCCGCTCAACCCGTCCAACCCGTTGAAGTTTGGGCGAGTTAATAACCTGCCCATTTATTAGCTCAACCCAACACATTTCAACCCATTTAAAATTGGGTTGATATTCAACCCTAATTGACTCGAGAGGGATCTTATCAAAATATTTTTAAAATATTTTTTTTTATTTGATATATTTTATATAGCCAAAATAAAAGAATTTTTTTAATTAAGTACTAAAAATATTGAAAAAGAAATAAAGTAAAACTTAGTAAAAGTTGGGTCGGGTTGGGTAGAGCATTATTCAACCCGTTTTGACCCATGAAAATTCAAGTTGGATTGAGTCTTGACCCATTATAACCCGCTCAAATTTGACCCAACCTGCCAATTGTCACCCCTATTTATGGTATTTTGATTATTGCACTATTTTGTTATTGTTCCTATTTCACTATTAATTGTTTTGTTCTCTTCACTAACATTTTCCCTTTTTATACCTACTTTGATTTGTTGTATTCAAGTCGATGGTCCTCTGAAAATGTCTCTCTACCTTCACAAGTTAGGGGTAAGGTCTGTGTATAGTTTACCTTCCCTAGACCTTGCCGTGAAATTTCATTGGATATGTTATTGTCGTTGCCGCCTAAATATCATGAACACTGGACAAATTAGCAAGTAGTCATTGAATAGTTTAGATTTATGCAAGCTACCCAGACGCCATCATTATCCAAAAACAAAATATTCTTAAAACTATCTTCATCATATCCAGTGAAAATTTAGCAAAACAAGCTAGTAGCGACCAACATATTTGAGTTGAAAAAAAGAACTGCATAAAGTGAAGAATAAATTTCTCAATTTTTCGTCCAAACTGAGGGAAACATAAAACCAGAAGTCATGTTTTCTCGTTTTCACATTCTTTTAGTCTTTTTTATCCTCACTAGGAACAATCCTCTTGCCAGAAGTCAAATTAAAGAGGACCTTAGCTGAATTCTAAGGAGAAATGTTGCAGATTCAGCAGGAAAAAGACAAATATCCAAGCACCAAATATCTTGGAAAAGTTGCTCCTTTACCAGAAATTTCCAGTAGGGTATTGAAAGAAAGACATTAAACATACAAATAAAAATGAAAGCACTCACCAGTGGAGGTTGAACTCGAAAACCCCTATGTGCATTTGAAGACCTTTCAATTGTTTGGTCCATCTTTGTATCCAAGATTCCACTCACAGATAAAACCAAGATTTCACCCCCTCCACACACAAATCAAGACCCTTCTGCTCAAAAATTAAAAAAGATCTCATTATCAGAATTCAACACAAAGAATCAATTAAAAAAGTAACAAACCACACACCTTTTTGGAATTTTTTTTACAGTAATTGCAGGAGGAGAGAAGTATCTCTCAGTCTCACACTAAATTTGCTCTCCCCTTCTTAAAAAGAGCGATCATCAACTGAAGATTACAACTGGAAAAATTGTCTTTTACCTAGTTCAATTTTATTTGCAGATTTTGATAATCACTACATACATTATTGCAGAAAAAATAAATCCCAGTTCTTACCATAGGACAAACGAAAAAAGTTTACAATATTTTTCAATGGCAGCATTTAATTTATTGGGTCAAATCCAAACCGTTCGGTCTCTGTTTTGTGTGTGTGAAAGAGAATTGAGAAAGACATGCCAGTTTGTGGCGCGGAAGACGGGATATTATACCAAAAAAAATACTAGTAACTAGTAATATACTTGGGGCTCATTTGATCCGGAACAAGAGTTATTTCGTGATCAATTATCCTGAGACTAGGTAATTGGTCATAAATAATCTAAATAAATTTATATATTTTAATATTAAAATTAATAAAATACTCTAAAGTTATTAAGTTCTTTCTATATGAAAAAATTTAGCATTATAAATTTATCTCAAATTTTTTTATTAATGTAATATTGCTAAATTCCTTGTTATTTTTAATTATATTTTTGGATTATAACATTATTTTTCGATATAATTATTTTTTCAATAGTGTTTGTACTCTCAAAATTGAATGTTATATTACTATAATACCCCCAACTTAAAAAT
>JBCEWC010015523.1:0-13674 GCA_038996855.1 Solanum aculeatissimum
TGCAAAAGACAAGGTAAAAATAATATGTTTTCATCAAAGTAGAACTATGGTAACTGAAAAAAATCAGTCTGATTGCGATGTTTTGTATGTTTTTCTCATATCAGAACAGACTACGACTATATGGGTCAATTTGTGGATTCGCCAAATGTCACTATCAATAACATTTTTAAGTTAAAAAAATTGTCAAAAAAAAAATTTAAGTTAATTAAAATGCTAATGTCATTAAAATTTTATAACTAAATTGTATAATTTATGATTGAATTCTTAAGAAATGTTACTATGAGTAACAATTTAGATGTAAAACGTATTTCAGAGTAACATATTATAAAACGTTACTGTGAAATACGTATTATGCTAAAAACGTTACTCACAGTAACATTTTTTAAGTTAACACCGTTAAATAAAATGTAACCTAAAATGTTACTGAGAAATACATTTATACTAATTTTATAAAAAATTTAAAAAACGTATTATTTTGGTAAATTAATTTTAATAATAACTTACTTTGGTAAAAAATTCTATATATAGATATATAACTATCTAAAAGAATTCATATACTGGTCAAGTTGTCTAAAATATATTTACAAATAGAAGGTAGACTCAATGTGGACAGTTATACAAACAAACTGATATAATTATGTCACGGTCCAAAAATGGACGACGTGATGACACTCGTCTTATCCCACCAAGACAAGTCAGTTTGAACCCAATTATGAAGATAAAGTGTGAACTTAAAATACGATCAAAAGATTATTAACAGTCAATGATGCTCATAACTAAGTCTACTTAATGAAAATTCCCACAACCTTGATTGTCACATGCAAAAGCCTCTTAATGTATTACAATAATTTTGAAAGAAAACACAAGTCTCAAATGATATTGTCTCTAAAGTAGAATAAAATCATAAATAGGAGTGGAAAGTCCACTAGGATGGCAAATAGCTACCTCTCACAATCTCCACAAGAACCCTCGGACAAGGAAGAATAGAGGGTATCACGAAGATCCGGGCTCGTAACTAACAAAAATGTAGTAACAAGGGGTGAGTACCAAGCACACTGTACCCATCAAGTAAACGACTAATTAAACACAAAATCAAGTAATACAGAATACGGATACTCCTAACACTCCCACCGAACCTCCACAACTACAACCTGCATAAAACTAGCTTAACCTAACAGTTCACAATGTACATATTGTATAGCTCGATAATATCACACCAACAATTATAGATCAACAACACAAGGGGTCAAGTGCGTCCACCACAAGTTTTACAAAAGGCACTCACAAATTCATAAATGATAAAGATGCATGAGCAATGCAATACAATAGAATAATGTCAGGTAGTATGATGCATGTCTAGCCTAGTGATATACACCCGTTGTCTCTCAATCTGGGACCCATGGAGAATTTTTAGTCCATGCATCCATTGCGTCGTGCGACATGATCCTCGAATCATAGTATCCATCGCGACATGCGACACAACCCTCGAATTATAGTATTCGTTGCGGTGTGCGACACGCCCCTCGAAATGGTACACTCTTTTGATTTCTTATTCTTTCTCAGTTCACATAACACTTGTCACAAATATCAATGCAAATAGACATGTTTACACCATAATGAGGAGATGACTAATTTTAATACAATGCACAATTCACAACAAGATAGTCTTGATACCACATCAACATTAACTCAATAATTCAAAATCATTCTCAACACCTCACACAAGGAATCACGAGATTCTATATACTTAACAAAGGTTTAGAAATTCACTTGCCTTAACAGTTGAACACTCACTGCAGAACTTGAGCCTTCCCCTTTCGAATAGAATCTGAAGTACTACAATCTAGTCAAATAAATAATCACAATAAGAATTTGAAACTAACACTCATATTACTATATGTTTAACCTAAACCCAAAATCTCATCCAAACTTATAATCAAGTTTAGGATTAAGCCCCAATTCCTAGTGCTTTTAATCCTATATGTTATTCCGCTCAAAATCACTATAATCAGTGTTTCATTATTAAAGTTACCAAACTATATTTAAAAAAAGAAAAAAGAACCAAAAAGGTCACGCTGCATTGCAGCAGTGACTTGCATCAACAATTCCACTATCCAACTCTACTTTATATAAAGTATAATTAATACTTAGATAATAACAAGAATATGACAGAATGTTGAAGATATGATTACAGTAATTAAGGAAGAATTAAGGTGCGGTGATCAAACCTTCCTGCTAGCGTCGTCGGCGTTGCTATCCTCTTTTCTTATTTTCGAACTTAATTAAATTCTAATTAAATTCTTATTTTAACTAAATTAATATTTAATCCACTAATTAAATTGATTATCTAGATTTATTCATAAACTAAATAATCGCAGTTATTAAATAGTCCAAAATACCCATTTAAAATTTACGAAAAGGATATTTTAAAAAATAAAAGGACTAATTATCAAAATGACCTAACGGATCAATATAATTTTTTCTACGTGTAATTTTCTCTACTTTTCTTTTCAAATATTTTGCATCATTAACCATGTAAAACTTGTACTTACTACTTTTGAGGTATGTTGTTATCACTCTTTTCTCCATTTTTGTGATTTAGAAATTTTCAACATAGATATATTGTCATTCATCTTCGTCGTCCAACTAGCAATAATATAGTTTTTTCATTCAAATTTATGTGTTGGTATTAAAATTTTAATAGTTAAACAAATTACTATTTTCTTACCATAATTTTATTTTATTTTTTGAAATATTTTAAATTTAATCATTGTTGTTGTACATGAGTCCTAAATCTAAATATGGTCAACTTTTGCTTCAGCCGTGAATGTGTTACTATCTTCCTCTTGTATGCTTGATGGAGTAGGCTTTTCTAAATCTTTTTGTTTAGTTTTGTGCTTTACCTTATAGCCATCACATACATTGTTCACCAAAATGTTTGGTATTCTTATGAAACAAGCAGAAACATTAAAATTCTTAGGAAATGTTAATGAATTATGGAGGGGTATGATTTGTTTTAACTTGATGCACCGTAACCTTTTGTTTCTCCTTCAAAGCCTCATCTGGTTTGACCATTAATAATACAAATTTATACGTTATCTAAACAATATACAATACGATAGTAGTATTTAACTAACAATCAAAATAAATATTATATTTAAATTATCAATACAATGTAATACGATGGTTAACTATCATCCAAACAAGTTGTACAAAAGTAACAAACTTTACCAGGAGTACTTAATAAAAGATATAGTACTTATTTAAATCTTATTATTACTAAAATGTTCAACATTAATTAATAGAACTTCAATTTTTAAAGTTCCACTCCGGCACCTCTAAGACCTGCTTTATTTTCATTAAAGATTAAAACGTTTGAATCTAAATTGCACATTTGAATATTAAAAAACGCTAGCCTAGAAACGCTCTCTATACCCTTCGACTGCCGCCGCCTATTTTGATTCTGCCATGGCCACGCCGACTGGTGGCCAACCCCCTGGGGAGCTGGTCAACTCAACCTCTGCCCCTTCCTACGCTAGTTTGCTCAAGCCTTCTGTCGTGACGCTCAAACCTCTTCCTTTAAACCTATTTCTTACCTTCATGGAGAACCGATTATTCAATGGGAACAATCGGAGATCAACCAAATGGTTCTCAATGAAAATCTACAGTACGCGGTAATTGAGAAATTTTCATATGGGTGGCCTGAAATCAATGAACTGAGGAAACGCATTCCTAAGCAATGTGAGTTGAAAGGAGACTGTAAGATCGGTTTGCTTTGTAATAAGCATGTTTTAATTAGGGACACACTTTTAGAAGATTATGTCCATCTATTATTGAAGCCTACATTCTATATTACTCAATGGGGCAAATCATACCCAATGAGAATACTGAAGTGGGACCCTATGTTTCACCCTGAAGAAGAAACTACTATAGCAATAGCATAGATCTCGTTCCCATCACTTCCTCCGAACCTTTTTGGAGAAGAAACAATATTTTCACTTGCTGCAGCAGTGGGAAGGCCATTACAGGTAGACATGGCCACAAAGAACCAAACAAGGCCCAGTTGTACAAGGGTCAAGGTGGAGGTTGACCTGCTTTAGAAATTCCCGAAACATATCAAGATCTGTGTTAAGAAGGGAAGTGAAGAGGTCATAGAGAAGTGGATTCGGATCAAGTATGACTATGTTCTTAAATACTGTATGACGTGTATGATATAGGGTCACGATGAAGAGCAGTGTTATGTGAAAAATCCTGAATTGTTCAAGGAGAAGAAAGGAAAAATCACCAATCCAAAGCTTGAGGAGAACAAGGTAGAATAAGGGGAAGGCAGACAACAACAAATCCACGAGAAGCCAGATAATGAGGGCTTCAATGAATAGAAGAAGAAAGTAGTTAGATGGAAGGGAAAAACAACACAGAAGTGGGAAGCGGTGCGCATAAAAAACAAATTTGACTCTCTAGACACAGATGACAATGTGAAGGAACCAACACAAAAACCTAAAACAGGAGTCCTAGAGGTCCCCAACAATGAGAACCAAAGTGCCGGAAAACAGTAAATTGAAGATTAAAATAAGAAGAATGATAGTGCAAAGACTACCAGTAAAGGTAAAGAGGTGGTACCATATAACATTGTCGCCACTAATGAGAAGGAAATCAGTGCAGAACAAAGGAATGATCAGAAGGAAATTGATTTAGTTGGATCGACTGGCCACAATCATGAGGAGGATCCTAGTACTATTGGGGAGGCAGGCTCATCAAGCAGAATCCCAAACACAAGAGAGGATTCTGAAGACATATTTCAGAATGTTGCAGACATTGATGATGGTGAAGGGTTAGAATATAACATTGCACATGTTAGTAAGGCTGTGGATCTCTCTCCCAGACATACTAACAACCTCAAAGCCAAGCAAGGTAGATCAATCATACCTTTACAGGTAAAAATAAGGAGTAATAAGGAGAGGGCCATCAGTTGTAATCAATGATTGATAAGGCCTTATTCTGAAATATTAGATTAGTTAACACCCAAAATGCATTTGGGAGGTTGATGGATCTTAACAGAAAACATCACTTTTCTTTCATAGCTTTAATGGAGCCATTTCAACCTTAATAGAGATAGATCATTACAAAAGGAGACTAGGTTTTGACAATGCCATGATCAACTTCTCAGGAAATATATGGAGTTTTTGGAAGCAGGAGTGGATAGGGAGTGTGGTCATTGACTCACCGTAACATGTCACAATGAAGTTCCTCAATGGTAACAAAAGTTTCTTTATTACTTCTGTGTATGCTAGGTGTAACTCATTGGAAAGACTGGAATTATGGGAAGACAATGAGGTAAAAGGTATATGTTTGTCATTGTTGATGATTACTCAAGATTTACTTGGACATTTTTTTTGTCTTCTAAGGAAGAATTTTTTGATGTCTTTTCTATCTTCATCAGAAAAATAGAAAAGAAATTAGAGACCTCCCTGATTTCCGTTAGATTTGACCATGAAATTGAATTCGAGAACACAAAATTCTTGGAATTCTGTTCAACAAATAGAATAGATCATAACTTCTCTGCTCCAAGAACCCCTCGACAAAATGGAATAGTAGAAAGGAAAAATAGGATTTTATAAGATATTGGCTAGAATAATGATGATTGCAAGTAATCTTGTAAAGAATCTTTGGGCTGAAGCTATAAACACTGCTGCTTACATTCTAAATAGGTGCATGCTTAGGCCTATATTGAACAAAATTCCCTATGAATTACTCAAAGGAAGAAAACCAAATATCTCCTATTTTAGATCTTTTGGATGCAAATGCTTTCTTCATAACAATGAGAAAGATAATTTGAAAAAATTTAATACTAGGAGTGATTAGGGAATTTTCTTAGGCTACTCTTCATATAGCAAAGCCTATAGAGTATTAAACAAAAGAACAAATTGTGTTGAAGAAAGTACTCATGTTATCTTTGATGAAAATGATATTGCATTTTAGACTAACATGAAGAATGACTGTGAACTGGAGATTCGTATAGAGGAATAGGTAGCACTACCTGGTTTATCCACAGAAGAATCGGGATTCTCTCATTCAGGGGGAATAGGGGGAACTGATAACCTGGTCACTAATGCAGCACCATCATCTTCAGAGTCCATGACAAATGGCACAACTCAAGGATTCAGGATGAAAAGCTACAAGTATCATGATTCTCATCCTATTGAGAATGTTCTTTCAGATCTGACCTCTGGAATCACTACCAGATCAGGACTGAAGAATTTGTGTGCATTTGAAGCCTTCCTGTCTATGGTGGAACCAAAGAAAATTAGAGAAGCATTGCTCGATGAGGATTAAATAGTGGCTATGTAGGAAAATTTGAACCATTTTGAAAGATGCAAAGTATGGCATCTTGTGCCAAAAACAGAAGGAAGAACCATCATTGGCATAAAATGGATATTTAGAAACAAGCTTGATGAGCATGGAATAGTTACAAGAAACAAGGTAGACTAGTGGTTCAAGGGTACAATTAAGAAGAAGGAATAAACTATAATGAGACCTTTGCTCCGGTGGTTAGACTTGAAGCAATCTAATTACTCATAGCCTTTGCAACCTACAAGGAATTCACTCTATATCAGATGGATGTTAAAAGTGCCTTCCTAAAGGGTTACTTGAAAGAGGAATTCTCTGTGAAACAGCCACCAGGGTTTGAGAACTCGGAGTTTCTAGATCATGTATACAAGTTAGATAAAGCCTTGTATGGATTGAAACAAGCTCCTCGAGCATGATATGAAAGATTATTAAAATTTCTTATAGATCATGGACACACAAGAGGTAATATTGACAATACTCTATTTTTGAAGACAAAAGAAAAGGACTTGTTAATTGTGCCGGTATATGTGGATAACATTATTTTTGTTTCAACAAATACTCTAATGACTCAAGAGTTTGCTCAGCTGATAAGTGGAGAATTCGAAATGAGCATCATAGGAGAATTTAATTTCTTCTTGGGGCTACAAATCAAGCAGACTTCTACTGGAACTCTCATTCATCAACAGAAGTGTGTAATGGATCTTCTCAAGAGATTCAAGATGGAATATGCTAAGGACATTGATACTCCCATTACCATTTCCACAAAATTAGATCTGGATGAAAAAGTCTCATCAGTAGAACAAAAAATGTACAGGGGGTTAATTGGCTCACTCTTATATCTTACTATTAGTAGATCTGACATTGTCTTTAGTGTGGGGTCATGTACCAAGTTTTAAGCAATATTCCAAAAGAGTCCCATCTCAAAGCTGTAAAAAGGATCTTTAGGTATCTCAAGGGAACCTCGGAATTGAGACTTTGATACTCTAAAGGTAGTAATTTTAACCTTGTAGGGTATGCTGATGCTGACTATGCTGGTTACTTAGTGGACAGAAAAAGCACTACAGGTATGGCTCACTTCCTTGGAACATGTCTGATCTCCTGGTCCACCAAGAAATAACTTTTTGTTACCTTGTCAACTGCTGAAGCTGAGTACGTAGCAACTGGATCATGTTGTGCTTAGTTGCTATGGATTAAACAACAACTGATGGATTTTGGTATGAAGGTAGGACGTGTTCCCATTTTCTGTGATAGCACAAGTGCCATTAATATTGCTAAGAATCCTGTACAACACAAAAGAACTAAACATATTGATATTAGACACCACTTTCTGTGCGTTAATGTGGAAAAAAACTAATTTCAATAATGTTTTGTCCCACTGAGAATCAGATTGCTGACAGTTTTACTAAAGCACCAAGTAGAGAGCACTTTAAAAAAATTAGATTAGACTTGGGGATGATTAAGATTGCATAAATTTCCCTCAATGATTGGCTAGAAAAATATCTTTCACATTGATAAATCAATATGGCCCATAATTCAACTTTTTACATGATAATGTGTATCCCAAAATTCAGAAAGAAAGGGGGAACTAATTCTTCATTTTTATGTATTAGTGTGTGCAGGCTACAAACTCAGTTGAAACAGCTGACCAAAAATTAAAAAAATGAGGTAATAACTATTTTCGTATCTTAATGTGTTATTGGTAAATGGACCAGGTACACATACTTGTTCTTCTCTTTTACGTCCTTCAGTCCACATGGTTGCCGCCAAAACCTAAAGAGTCTTGTCACACTACAAAAAACTGCAAAAGTCCAATCACCTAATTTCACTTCTTCTCCTACTCAAATACATCCCCTTTTGATCCATACGCTTCCTCTTCCGACCTTTTACCTTTCACAAACCCTTATATATGAAGCACCTTTTCTCTAGAAGAACCATCTACTCAAACATGGATTCCTCACAAACTCCTCTCAACCAAAGCATCCATGAACTAGAAAAGTCAGAATCTCAAGCCCTCGTGGTTCATGTAACTGCAAATCTGCAAAACCCTTTGCCCTTTCATTTGTCTGATTTTGCAAATTGGGGTTCATTCCAAAACAACTTTTCTAGATTTTCTTCAATCCCCACATCTTCTTGGTCTCCTCCTTCTAAAGGATTGAATATTCTTTCCATTCAATCGATTATAGGCGATGATCCTCCTCCTGATACTCCAGTCCCTAAGCGGGTACAACGTCGTCTGAGAAAAGCCACATGTGACCCCATTGAAGTAATCAATGACTTTCCTTCTCCAAAATGGGTTCCTCCATCTGGTTCTTCAAGGATACCCCAGACCAGGAATCGAAAACAGCAAGAAGAAGTTGCTCTTCAACAGGCCTTGCAATAGAGCAAGAAATAAAAGGCTAGTTTTGGTTCCTCTTCCCAAGGTGACTTTCTCCTGAAGAGGGTTCGACAAAATGTAATGCATAAGAACATTATTCCTAAACCACCTCGTACTAAGCTAGTTACCCCTTCAAAGAAACCCTCCACTTCCTCTCCCATTAAGTCAACTTCTAGGACTACGGCTTCTTCTAGCACAAAAAAACAGGTTCCTCCACCTGTTTCTTCAGACTCCTCTAAAATGGAAAGTGATTTTGATCAACCTGCAGTTGACAGCTCTGACCCAAATTTTCTTTCCCTTATTCACTTCCAAAAATACTCCCTCATTCGGGGCCGTGCCATTACAGGGTTTGGGGGATCTGACATGGATGTTCTCATGACCAAGTTAGAGTTTCAGGGTTGGACTAGGTTGTTGCTATTGGGGAATACTCAATGTAAATTCTCTAAACTAGAGATGTATGAGTTTTATGGAAGGGGAAGTGTGCATGATTCTGTCTTCATAACTACCGTGAGGGGGAAATCCATTCGTCTGGGGACATAGGACATTGCACGAATTTTAGGGGTTCCTATTACTGGGTGGGATCACTATGTTTGTCATAACTGGCTGCCTCTAAATAATTTGGCCTCTGCTCTTGAAATTTCTAGAAAGTTTTTCGGTTGTCCCACCTCATCTCAACATCGGCGGTTTATTGGACGTGAGATGTCTTCCCTTCACAAGATGTATTTTGATGTGGTTCACAAGATTCTGATTCCTAGGAAGAAATGCAGGTGTGAGGCCAGTTTTTTGATCTAACACGGATGGAACTGTTAGATACTGATGTTCCTTTTAACCTGTCGAGCCTGATTCTCAAGCATATGCAGTGTATCCTCACTCAAGACAAGAATGGGCACTCTCTACCCTATGAATTTTGGCTCTCTCAGTTCTTTGAGGCCTACTTTGTTCCCGTCCATGTTCGGACCATGCAAACCACGGAGGATGTGTTAGGTCAAGTGAACTATGCTGCTCTACCTGGTTTAATGCAGCGCGTTGGCATACCGCTTCATCATTTTCAAAATGCTTTGGATGCCAAGACTGTTGAATTAGCCTCTGCCCATCTTGGGTTTGCACAAGAGCGCAATGCCCTATTGGCTCGAATCTTTGCCCTTGAATATACTCTATCAAAGGAGCGTGTTGCCCATGCTGAAATAGTGCATAAGCTGTCTATGTTGCTTCCCTCTACCCCTCCTGCTTAACCTGTTCCTTGTAATTTTCCTTCTTTTGGGTGCCTGTTATGTTTCCAGTACTCTAAGACACTTAACTATTTTTTTTATTCAACCCTCTAGGGAAGTCTTGCTTTCCGTCTTCACTTTGTGTTTGCTATCATTACTGCATTTTAATGAGTTTTTCGTTTAAATTTGTTTTTGGTGATAACCCTTGAGGCCTTGAATTTTGCTCCTTATTTACTAATCTGTCTATTGTGGTTGCCTCTTTTCAATGATGCCAAAAGAGGGAAGATACCCTGAGTTATGCAATGTTTATAACCCATGCTTAATTTGGTTCTTTCTAGAGTGTTCATCTTAGCAGCTGCAGGAACAATGTTGGCTGCACCAATCATGGAAGTTTGTCATCATTAAAAAGGGGGAATATGTTGAGTCTGGAGTTTTGATGATGGACAAAGAATAATGAAACATGTTGATCAGTTCGGTTCTTTATTACACTGTCTCAAAGAGGGCAGGACAATAGATCAAAGCTTGCGGAAGGATGAAAACATCTGAAGATAAGGCTGCGACACAAAAATAAAAAAATAGTCCAACAACCACATATGAAGAAAATAATTAATGTCAGGAAGGAGTTCTACACAATGAAGAAGTCTATCACTGTCGGAGTCAAGGCAAATGAGGATTTTGATCAAGAGACAAACTCCTTAGGCACCTGATTTAAAAAAGAGTGAAGACGAAGAAATGAGTCAACAGAAATAGAGTGAAAAAAACAGAGTGAGTACTGAAGTGCAATAGAGCAAAGAAACAACTGAACAACCTGGTTCTCGTTGTGTCTTAGTTTAACAGTTTCTTTATTGAGTCCTATGATTTTGTACTAGTTTAGTAATCTATAAACTGAAGCTAGTTGGAGTCTTCAAGTTGAGGGCAACTTGAATACCTAGAGAACATAAACCTTGGGAGGTTTATGTTTAAGTTAGGAAACTTTGAATTTGATGTTTCTTAGATTACTAGGAATTGTAATTTTTTGATTAAGGTTCATCTTTATTTAGTGAAGTTGGGCAAAATCCTATTGTGGTACAGGTCGTGATTTTTTCACCTTTGTGAGTTGGGTGTTTTCCACGATAAATCTCCGTATCTCTAGTTTGCTTTCTCACATAGAAACAAGTATGCATACTTGGTTCTAACTTAGGCAAATCTATAGGATGTGCTAGTTCTACATTATTGTAATACATTAGAGGTTTGTGCACGTGACAATCATGTTTTGAAAAATTTTAATTAAGTGGACTTATTATCCGCAGTTAAACTTTTATTGTTATTATCCTTCCGCACTTTATCGTTATAATTGAGTTTTAGACTGACTTGTTTTGGTGAAATAAGACGAATGTCATCACGTCCATTTTTGAAGTCGTGACAAAGAATTACTTTAGCAATGATATTGAGAGGAAAAAAATGTCAAATTCGCAAGCTACTTTGAAAAGACAATAATTTTCCAGAAAAACTAGAAACTTATTTTGGCTAGAGCATACAACTGGGATTCAACTTTTCTTAACCGGGAATTACAATTTCATTAAATTTTTCTTAAGTGAATATATTTGCTTCAGAAAGTGATCATATTTGCTTTTAAAATTATCCGATAGTATAAAGAAATTTGTACTGTGTGTTCCAAATTAGACTCTAAAATTAATTATAATTTTGTTAAATTAGAAAAAATCTTTCTTTATAAAATTAACTTATCATTCATCACAAATTTTTAACTCAACTCACGGTATAAAAAAAATAAATTAAAGAGTGTAACTTCATTTAGTTTTAATACATTAATTCCTCCTCCTTCTCTTTAAAAAAATTGTATAATAAACAAAATAAAAAAGAATATATATAAACACAACATATTTGAAGTTTCTCAAAGACAATATATTTTAAGTTTTTCAAATTGATCAAGTGTATTAAGAGAGAAAATTGAGCTGAAATCTTCTCATAAAGGTTAAAGAGAGAAATATTAAATAATAAAAATATTTTAACGTTAATTATTATTTTATAATAATTTTATTTTTATTATGTATAATTTTACTGCCTAACTTAAGACACACTTAGAAAGTATGTACCTTAAACTAGTTTATATTAAAAAAGAGATAAATGACAATATTAAATGGTGTAAGGTGGGGCAAGCGTTGGATCAGGAAAAAAGCTACTACTTTACAAGAAATCGTCTTACATATGGCAAATTATTGGTATATGTTTATGTTATCATTGGATGCAAGAGTTTGAGGTGGTCACGTGATGGCTAGCTCTTTTTCTTCTTTAAAGGACACTTCCTCTTCCTTCTTTTTTTATTTTTTTCTTTATTTGTCTCTTTTACCCCTTCATTGTTTTTTTTATTTTCTCTATCTTAATTTATTTAATATTTTTTATTTTTTAAGAGTTAAATAATTTATGTTTGATTGAGAATTTGTACATCAAAAAATTATGTTAAAAATACTATAATTAATAATTTAAAATATTTAAAAAATAATAATAAAAATTAAATTTATCTGAATTTCAAAGTTCGAAAAATGATACATATAGTAAAAGTATCAGTAACATATGTGGTATGATTATGGTGATTTAACCAAAGATATACTGTAAATGATGTGTACAAATGATAACTTCCTACATTTAGAAAAGGTAACAAACCGGAGATCCCTAGGCGTTCCTAATGAGTTTTGCTTATTCGTGGAAAAAATAAAAATTACCTTAGGTTCGAATTCTATACACTAATTAAGTAAAACAATTCTTTACACACTCATATTATATACAATACTTTATTCACTGGATAGAAGTAGACTCAAAATTTGTTACTACTTTGACTTGTTTCATGAATGATTTAATTGCTAATTGATTTATATATATATATATAATTTTTTTTAAAAAAATTATATAAAAGTTCGATTCTTTGGTGCACCAAAATTTTGAGACCCTACACTGAATACCGAACCGAAGAACCGAACTTTTGAAAAAATAACACCAAAATCAAACAAAAAAACTGAAACTGAAGAACCGAATTAGTTTGATTCGATTTGATTTTTCAATTTTTCGATATTTATGCTCACCCTTAGCTTTAATTGAAATAAGGCTAAAGTTAGGAAGGGAGAAGGAGTGATTTTTTCGTTTTTTGCTTGAAAGTGATTGGTTAATTAAAGGAGGGAAGATGTTGGTCGACCTAATCATCCCACTATATTTTGCGGACAAAACTTACATAAAAAAAGACGGGTAGTCATTGTTTTGTCAGAGTCAAGACTTTGGGGCGCCACTAACTTTGGCTTCAATTTTATACCTTTACTTTTCTTATGTAAAGTAAAAGATGGAAAAGGAGAGTGTGGACTCTCGAATATCATATTATACTATTAAGAGGAGGACATGCTGGTTACGTGATTCAATGTACGCACTTAACAAGTTTCATTTTCGCTTCTCTTTCTAATGTAAATAATAGGTATATATATATGTGTCATATTGCCAAGGGTAACGTAAGGCAATGAAAGCTTGAAGAAATTTGAGGAAAATCATATTTCTTGCAAATTCATTCAATTCTCTTAGCTAATATTTAGGTATGTGGGTTTGATTCATGGATTCTCTTTCATCCATGAAGACCCAAGAACCTTCCTCTTTAAATTTTGAATTTAAGTTTTCCTTAATTATCGGCTCTTTAAATTTTGATGTATTTCATTGCATTGAGTTGTGGGCTGTAGAAATTAGGTGATTTAATGATGATTTAAGTTT
>JBCEWC010015524.1:0-13673 GCA_038996855.1 Solanum aculeatissimum
TTTCAATAGTTTGAATTTAATTCACATATCCTTTTATTTTGTTCCCTTTTCTTTTCTTTCTTGTTTGATCTTTATCACAAATAATAGTAGATGTAATGTGCACAATGTTAGTCTCGTCTCAATATTTGGTATCACAATAATTTTAATATCATCACAATTTCAAGTTATCATCCTCATCTCAATATCAATATCAAATCATTCATAAGATCACATGTCTTAGAGATTCACAATTAATTCACAAGTCAATATTTCAACATAAGAACAATACTCACTCTGAAACTTCATAATCAAAGCCTATGATAATATAATTCTACCCCAAAGTACTCTATTCCACATGCATAGGAGCATACAAAGTTCAATCATACTTAACAAAAGGTTAGAAGTTCACTTTCCTTAGAAAAGTCTCGAATCAAGCCAAATCAATGACCTTTCCCTTTCCTCGATAATCCAAGTCACCACAATCTATTCAAATATAGCATCTCAATCACATAACGAATCTAACAACACTAAAATCAATAAATTCGAGTGAAAAGGATAAAATAGTCAAAAATCTCATGCCGGAAACTGAAAATTAATTCATGATAACGTTCTCCTAGTAATAAGGAATTCAACGGTGAAAATTATTTCAAAAATGAAGTTAAAATGAAGTAGAAATAATCAAATAACATTAGGAATCAATATCCGAAAAATCTTCAATTTCTCTAATTAAAATCTCCAAATTCTAAGTTAAAAACTCAATTTAATCAATGAAAATTGAAGAAATAGGTTAGAAAATAGTTGTTCAATAGATTTGCCTTGAAAAACCTGAAGAATCCCTTGAAAACGAAGTTTGAAGTGTTGAAAATAGTGGAATATTAGTTAAATCCATCATTTAAAACATCACACTGTTCAGGACGACTCAATGCTCAACGAACGCGAAGCCATATTCGCGAACGTGGAGACCCAGGTGGCTCAACACTCCGGGACCTCAGACTGGGCATCCGCGAACACGGAGGTCAAGCTGACACAGCTCTGCAAACGCAGACCTTCCTTCTGTGAACGCGGAGGTTTAGCCACATTGACCTCCGCGAACGTGGAGAATGAGGCGCTATCACGGAGTACATGAATAGATGCACCAGAAATAGCTAAAAATCAGCAACAACATAACATAGAAAATCAAGAAATGGACCCTCGGGATTCGTTCAGAGCCCCGTGAACACAAACCAAACATGGAACCCTACCAGAAACGATGTTCCAGAATAATGGAATCGTCAAAATTCGAATTTGATACTTCATTGGTCTGAAATTCGAGAAAGATCATTTAAACTAGTTTAATACTCAATTGCTCAAAATAACCTGGGGAACTATAAACATTTTAGAGCAAAGTCATTTCTAGCATTAGATTCACCACTCGGAATCACTAAAATTGTCGGAATTGTGATCTGAGCCTTCGAACTCTGAATTTTGACCAAAGTCAAACTATGATCCACAATGAACTAAAGAAATATAACTTTGGGCATAAAATCGTCGTTTTGACTCCAAATTCATTTCTGCAAGTTCTCTTAGACCAAATTCGACATTCCGGAGTTGATGGAATCGACAAAATTACAATCCAACACTCGAAACTCAAAATGATTATAAAACTCAAAATTTTCAACTTTAAGCCTTTAAAAACTTTTTCTTTCGCAAAACTCCAACTTTTTGCAAGACTTTCAAATTCTGACTTTTAGACTCAACCTAAAATAAATCAAGACAACTTTTGGGAAGGACAAAATGATAATTTTAAAAAAAATGACCTTTGAGGTCATTACATCATCATACAAAATAATAATTGTCCACTATTGACTTAGCACATGGATTAAGAAGTAATAAATAATAAGAATAATCATATCAAATCACCCTTTGAATATAATAAATATAATATCTTGAAAAATATAATAGGAATGACTATAATTAATAATAAAGATAAATTATGAATTAAGTATAAAATTATTTTTTGATTTTATAAATTAGATAAATATTATTAAACATCTATTTTTAATATAATGAACGAATAAAATAGACCAAACTAATATGATTCTACAATTTATGAAACTCGTGACTAATTAGTTGTCATAACTCATAACCATAATATTGGAATGACCAAAAAGTGAAAATTTAATGGGGATTCAACCAACTGTCCAAATTAATTTTTTAATATTCCTATTGTGTTTGGTCCATTATATTAAAAATACTTTTTTAACTTGTCTATTTCAACCTAATTAAGAAAAAGATTATCATTTCCTTTATATATGCTATTTTTATCATTAAATAAATAATTTCTCCATTTTATATTAGTGGATCACTTTCTGTATTATATTAGTGGATCACTTTTTATTTTACACAGTAATAAGATGGTCAATTTTATTCACCCTCTATTTATATTGATGAATATCAAGACAGTTTATGAAAAATATGCTTAATAGCATAAAATATGTATATATGAATAGATATCATTAGAATAGATAAAAAGTAATTTATGAACGCTTGTAAAAAGAAAATTTTCTAACTTTTAAATTTGTTTAGGCTTTCAAAAAGTATTAATTGTAGGAACAAAATGAGAAGAATTTAATTAATTTTATCTTGATTTAGTAAACGGATAAGTAATTTGGGAGATGTATTTTTAGTAAGATGGTCAATTAATATTGGGATGAAGGGAGCACTATTAGTTTGATTTATATTTTCAAAACATAATTAACAAGATTAATTTAGTGCTTCCTCGGTCTCTATTTGCTTGTCAAATATTTTCTAATTTGATTTTTATTTTTACTTGTCATTTTTACAGATCAAGGAGGGATATTTTTTTTTATTATATCCTCAATTTATTAACATCGAGTTAATATGATTATTAAAAAATGTAGTGAGTAAATGTGTTTGGAATCGTATTATTCAATAGGGATAGGATGTGTCAAGTTAAAATTTAATAAGTAAACAAAGATGAAGAAAGTAAATAAAATGGAGTGTTCAAGTTAATGAAATAAAATACAAAGAGTTACGTAAAGAATCATTTATTTTTATTTAACTTAATATAAAGTCAAAAATATGATATAATATAAAGAGGAGGAAGATGTGGTTATGAATGGCAATAATCTTATGATTTAGTTGGAAGTTGAATCCAAATAATTAGTTGAAGCATTCCAACCATATCTCTAATTTTCCTACTCATCAATTTCTTTCAAATGTAAAATTTACAACTTTTGTCTACACGTAAAACAAGTGAGCTTTCGTAATCATCAATGATATTATTTGGAGTATCTTTTTATTTATTTTTCACCTAAGAAATTATGGACCAGGGAATATAGAATTTATTTTTAAAGAAAAAAGATATTGCTTTCCCTAACCGACTAAAATACAATAATAGTGATGTACTTTGATTTGATACAATTTCGCTTCATGATATGACCAATAAAAACTTAAGAAAATTTGACTAGAAAGGAAATATGCGCTCAAAACATGTGAAGAAAGCTCGGCAAAACACTCTTATATTATAGGACTGGATTAATAGTTTTTGGGCTAATTTCAAATATCTAGAATAAATTAATTAGTTTATAATAAATATAATCATATTTCATTTACATAAAAATTAGTCAAAAATTATAGAAAATATACAATGACTATATAATATAGTTTGTCAAAAGTCATAAAAAATATACATTAACTATACAATAGAAATTAATCATACACGACTATACAACAAATGATCATTTTTCTGATAATTGAAATGACCATTTGATATAATTATCCCATAGTTTTTTTTTTTTTTTTTTGCAAAATGGGATGTAAATTGATTCTTTTGTACCCTCGGAAATTTTTAATTAACCATTTATTCTTCAAATGCTCTCTTCATTAATGACAAACAAAAGGTTTGGAACAACTAGAACATTATCAGGGTGAGATTTGATGGAACCAAAACGGAGAAGATCATATTTCCCATAAGAAGTAGGGGCGAAAATGGGGCGGAACGTATTTTAAATTATGTAGGATGGAACGGATGAGAGACGAATTGAAGTAATTATTTTTAAAATTATTGTCACCTTTAATAAAAAGCACGATCAAATATATTATAAAATAATAAAACTACTAAAAGGTAATAAGTTAGAGCTTTAAAAAAAATTTGAGGATCCATTTTTTTTTTCTGAAGATGCGTTCGATATAGATTATTTTTAAAGAAATTATGGATAATTAAATTTGAAGAGAATATTTGGGAAGAAAATAAATACATTTTTACTTTTAACGTGTGGATTGCTATAATAGTTAAAAAATGAAATAATTCGTAGATAATTGCAGTATTTCTTTACAAGGGTACGAACTATGTTGCCCTATTTATATTCTAATAACAGTTGACATGTACCCACATTTTCTCTATATTTTATATTTTTCAATTTCCTTTTTACTTTTTTTTCATTGTTTTTATTTTATTATTATTAATTATTGGTGTATATGCATTTTATTATTAAAATAAAATATTAAGGGGTCGTTTGGTTTGAATACAAGTTATGATGGGATAAGTTATGTTGTGATTAGTAATGATAAGATAAGTTATGCTGACATTATTTCTTATTGGGTGTTTGATCTGTTTCATGAATTTTAAGAATATGTTGTTTGTTTACAAAAATACTCTTCACTTTATTTTTTTTTAATGTATTTTCTTTGTTAGCTTTAGTTATTCAATATTTATTTTTAAAATAAATAATTCATCTTATATAACTTAAATATTTTTATGTGTGCATGGTATGCATTTAAAATAAAACTTTCTTCTTATTTAATTTTAAAATAGAACTTTTACTTTTAAGTTTGTTAAAGTAAAAAATGATTTATGAAAAATTAAAATATAAAGAAAATAAGAATTAATCAATAAAAATTATATTATATAGTGCAATTTTTTAATAGAAAAAAAGGAAGAAATATCATAAAAATAAGGAGTGAAGGTTGTGAATGTTATTATATTGTATTAAAAATAATGTAAATATACATAAATATATAAAATGAGATATAAAAAAGGTTTAAAAGGATACTTTTGTCATTTATTTTTTTATCTCGGGATAAGTTATCCCGGGATTACTATACCCCCCAAGAAGAGGGATAACTTATCCTAGTACTATTTATTAGTCCCAGGATAAGTTATCCCGGGTTTGCCAACCAAACATCAATTTAAGGGCCGCTATATTTTTATCCCAGGATTAAATATACTTATCCTTCACACCAAACGACCCCTAAGTGTCTTATAACTTATATGTCATTTAGTACTTGTAACTCTTCTGGTCATTAGTTTCTCGTAACTTATATGATCATTAGTGACTTATAACTCATGTAACCACTAAGTCATGTTTTACCTCATTATGCCTTGTAGCTCTTGTAACTTTCAAGACATAATTCCTCTATTCATTTACCTACATTTTCTCCACATTATTCTTATTCAAGACAAGGATAAATTTCTCACCTATAAATAGTAATGTTTTTTCTTTTGTGAGGAATACAAAATATGGAGAGAAAGATGTGAAGTGTGGATAAATATTATAGTGTATAATGAAGTTAATGTAATGAAAGAGAGAGTTGAGACAAAGAAAAAATTCTAAGTCTTCAACTATATTCACTATATAAAAGAGAGTATTTGTATATGTTGAAGGAAGATGTTTTTGTGTGGAGTTTTGGACTCTTCAACTAAGGCGGAGTTGTTTGAGTCATATAATATTGTTGGATTGTTGTATCCTAGAGGTGACAAGTCAAGTGTATAACTGCTGGATCAGTATAGATTATGCCGCAGTGGACTTGAATCTCCTTAAAGAGAGCGAGATATCCGTGTCTTAACCTGAATGAATTTTTATTCAATTTTATCATTTTATTTTTTCAATTGTAATTTATTATATTTATGATATATTACACCAATATTAATTATTCTGAAATTTAATTGAATATTCTTCAAAACTACTATTGTTTGCTTATAGAAAGATTAATTTTTTTTTGTCTTCTACAAAATTTCAAGAATTGCAACAATCAATTGTTATATTGAAGCAAACACAACAATATTTCGATTATCATTATATCAACTTATCAATTTTTTTAGTCAGATTTTATTATTATATTTTTTCATTTAAAATTTATCATTACTGTCTTACTGATATTCTTACTTTATACTAGTTTAGTGTACGTGCGTTGCACGTGTGTGTTACGTTAATATCATTAAATTAAATACTATAAATATTTGAAAATCCGTAATATAGTCATAAGGTATACATTTTTTTAATTATTCATCCGATGTTCAGAATCCGCATTTAAGTTCAACCAATTCAAATTCAGACTTGACATACCTCATTCAGGAATAGCGCTCTCTACCAAAAAAAAATCCATACCTAGCCTACACAATTCTAAGTAAATGGAACAATAATGGATGACCCTAAACGTACATTTAATTTGAATATAATGTAAAGAGTATATTTTATAAATAATTTGTATAGTTCTATTTATTTTATTCGTGGATCAAGATGATCATATTTGTTAAAAAGGGTAAATTTGAAAATTATATTTCATTAAATATTTTTTGAAATACACTTTTTTAAGATTCTTTAAAAAATATTGTCAAATAACATAATTTAAAATTTGTCACTTTGATTTTTCAGAAATATGAGAATAAAAAGATTAGTCTTTCAACTTCTTTGAGAGTAAAAGTACTTTGAATTAATAAGTTGCTATTCAAATAATAAAGAAAAAAATCTCGAAGTGCTTCACCCTATTGTACTTTGAGAGTTAAGAAAAAACTATATTCTCTTATTATTACAAATAATTTGAAGAGTATTGTTCACCTCTATAAATGAATAAATAGTTGAGTTTTTTGTCGATCAACTTAGACGAAAAAAATCTGCAAATAAAGATCGATTAATCATGAAGTATTGAAAATATAGATAACTTTCATAAGTAAAAGAAAAAAGATAACAAAACTAACCAATGCAGCTTTTTACCAACCATTTCTTTGTTCAAACGCCTAAAATCTCCTTAATATTTTTAATTTTACTATATATTTTCGAACTCCTTAAGTATTAATTCTACCTCTAATATCTCATGCTCTATATTTTTCTCTTACCATATACTTTAGAATTCCTTAATTTTAAATATTATAAGAAAATAAAATAATAGTTTGAGAAGAAAATTGTAAATGACAATTTTTTTTGTTGTATTATGTGTGTATCACATTAATTAATAACAAATATGTATGTATATATAAAAAATTAGTAAATTGGTGTGTGTAAAATATATTATTAAATATAAAATTTTTAAAAATTAACATTAACAAAAATGATTGTGGTAAAACGAAAAATGACAACTTGAAATTGCATTGAAAGAAAATTGAAAGTCATCTGTCAAGAGTCTTTACATTATACTTAATATATAAACATTGATACATTTAACTCAAATTTAACTATTTCATCTAACTTGACTTTCGTAAATAATAGTGTTAAATAAAAAATACTAATGGACAATGACATTTCTTAAAATAATTAAAAATAAAAATGACAGAATGTAAAAGAAAATAACTTTTTTTTTATCTTGTCTAATAACAAATAACTTAAAAACGTAATACATTTTGATGAACGAAAACCTTCGAACTCTTACCATATAATTTTTTATTATCATATATTTTAGGATTTTTTAATTTTCATTTTTTTCTATTACCATATATTTTAGGATTCTTTGATTATTAATTCTCCTAAGACCTCTTACCATAACTAATTTTCTCTTACCATATATTTTACGACTCTTTAATTTTTAAAATATATTTTTCTCTTGCTATATATATTAGGATTCTTTAATTATTAATTCTCGTAATATATCTTACCTTATATTTTTCTTTCCTCATATATTTGAGACTTCTTAATTTTTAAAAATATGTTTTTCTTTTATCATATATTTTAGAACTCCTTAATTTTAAATATAATCAAATAATAATTTGAGGAAAATAGTAAATGATAAATTTTTTTATCACAAAGTCTTTTAATGAAGAGTAAAAAAATTTAATCAATATTTCTAAGGACCTTTATATTTTCAAAGTAATATTATTTAGTATGTGTATTGCATGTGTATCATATGTCTATTAATAAAAAAATATATATAAAAATATACTACCTCTACTTTAACATTTTGTATAAAAATATTTTCAAGTCTTTCTTTTGCTTTTGGCGAATACTCATGCGACAAAGTTGACTTAAATTTTTGTGTAATTAACTTTTTTTTATTAACATGTTTTTTATATAGCATAAAAATAATAAACTCTTTAGATGACAATTTCTTATTGACAAACATAACATAAATTTTTAATTGTTATTGATCTATAGTTTTTTTTTCTTAATATAGGCAAATTATAGACTATTTTAATATATTCTTTGTATATTTCTATTCTAACAATACAAATTTGTAATGAATAGTACAAAAAAATTTAAAAAAAGATATAGTTAAATATATTTAAGTATTATTATTTCTAAAAGTCTAATATTAGGAATAAAAAAATTTCAACGAATTTTCGGGTTCTATTAGTAGGTTTGTTCTTACTAAAAATAATAAATGAATATTGGATGTTGCTTACTCTTTCCAAGCATGAGTGCTACTTCGAACGACTGTCTTCCCTTTTTTGTGTGATTTTTTTTTACGACTGTTGAATTAGAACTATGAAATTAATTTGTTAAGAGAACATTCAAGTCTGTATAATTATTTAAAAATTAAATAATTACTTGTAGTAAGGTAGATATTTCAATAATAAATACCATTAATCCAAATTTGATGCAAAAAATGAATGCATTACTTACCAACAAGACAAATCATCAATTGTCACCGTCAACTCTTTTTTTATTTTATTTTTCGAAAAGATAGAGTTCATGAATTATGCCATGAACACTGCAAAATAAATTAAAATCACGTTATTAGAAAATAAATAATCTAGATAGATAAATACAAAACACGACAACATGAAAAAAAATTAAACAACGTGAGATGTATAGAGGTAAAAATTTCAAAAGAAAAATACTACAAATTATATGTAAAATAACAATATAATCCTACTCAACTTTTTTTTTATATAAAGGTCTATATATAGAGATTCTATCACTAATTAGAACTCATGATAAATTAAGATTTTCCTCAGCGTTCTTGATTCAAATAAGAAAAAAGTAGAAGTCTATCAAATTAGGAAGATTTAGGACAAAACCTTTCATCATAGGATTCATGGTTAAATTAGAATAACTTTTATTGAAATAGTAGAGTCATAAAGGAAAAAGGGAAAAAAAGTTTGACAAACTAATTAATTATGGTAAAAAAAATAAAAATTGACAAATCAATTAATGATATTTTTTTTTATTATTAAGAGAATAATTAAGGAAAGTTAAATTAATTTTAACCTAATGAATTCTTTTACATGAATTTCTCAGATTTTTTTTAACTCTTTTTTTTTACGTGTTCCTTTTTTTTACTTTTTACAAATCAATTAATGATAATTTTTTTAAATATTAAGAGAATAATTAAGAAAAGTTAAATTAACTTTAACCTAATGAATTCTTTTACATGAATTTCTTAGACTTTTTCATTTAACTCTCTTTTTTAACGTGTTTCTTTTTTTTTATACTTTTTTTGTACCTATTTTTATAAGGGATGATTTTCAAACTTTTTTTTTTTTTTGCTTATTATATGGGAAATTTTTATTTTCTTTTTTTAGACCAAGTCTATTCTAGTTATAAAAAGGTTCTCCATGTATGAATTTAATTATAATAAGAAAATCTTCTCTATTTAATTTTTATTATGTTTATTATAGTTAACATTAAATATTATTAAAATAATAATAAAATAATTAAAATGATGGTGAAAAGATAATTTTGTCTAAAATAAAGTACTTTAATGAAGGGCAAAAAGTTCAAACAACATTTTTAAGAGCCTTCACACTTTTAGTATAGTATAGATAGATAGATATAGATATAGATAAATATAAATATAGATATAAATATAGATAGATAGATAGATATAGATATAAATAATAATATTGTGAGTCTAAAGGTTGATTCATAAATATGGAACATTAATTTTCTTTTTTTAAAAATGCTAATTATCACAATGAACTTGACATCAAACCAAACACTACTTGCCCCAAATTAAATTTAATGTGCTCTTTTGTAGTAGTACAGAGTGGTCCGCTCTTTAATTATTAGATTAGACAGCTGTTCCAATTGACTTAAATATCTATTGAAACAGTACAAGGTCTAAACTGAAATTTAAGGAAAATCATGTGTAATCACACTAAAACAACATTTATCGATAGTTGAGTTAATATTATTATATTTAAAAAAATTTAAAGCCTCTAGTGATACGTATTGATTATAAATACTCATATTATTATTATTATTAAATATAATATAATGACAATTATATTATCATGTTTATATTATAATGTCAAAACTAACTGAGACTCTTTTTCTCTTATTTACTACTTCAAAAAAGACTCACTTTATTAATTTGATGTCTGAATCAATCTATTTTTTTTAAGTTATCAAAAATTTAGGTAATACTAATAATACAAATTGCTGCTTTTGACATTAATAGAGTATGTTCAAAGACATAAAATCATAAATAATTAATAGGCGATGAATTGATTGCGCCTTAATATTAGTTGCATGTGAGTAATGTAATCACTTGTGTATAAACACCAATATTTCCATGAATTTTAATCCTCATCAACTCACTTAACTTTATTTGATATCTCTAAAAAATTTATTAGGAATATATTTTACTAAATTAATTAATGATATTTTAGATTTTTAAATTTGACTATTACTAATTTATGTAATACTAGATAAAAAGGAAATAATATAATATAACTTTCTTGATTTTCTAAATTAAACAAATAAAATGAAATACTTATTTTTAATATAGCAGTCGAATTATATAAAATAGAGGGAGTACTTATAATACGATAAAGAAGAGATTTGAAAGAAAAATACAATACACATACTACATTACAATGAAAACAAATTTTAGCGATAAAAATATGTACATTAATAAAGAGTGTTAAAGTCTTCATTGTCATTAGATCCAATGTCGCTATTGGTTTTATTGGCATTTACAAAGAGCAGTAAAATGTAACTGTTACTACTTTTTGTCTCTAAAAAAGATTAACAGTAATTAAACTATCATCGTTAATTAATTATCGCTAAAGATCATTTTTAGTGTACGGCTAAAGTCTAGCCAAGCAATTAATAAAGCAGATCAGGGTTTTATTATCATTTCATATTGATATATAATAATAATAATCATATTTACAATCAAATAATTATAATATTTTTTAATTTGAATTATAACTATTTGATTACTGTGAATTCGTACGCACCACTATAAATCCATCCTACAACCAAGTAGGTTATTTCTCTTAATTAGCTAAATCTTGGTAGGTAAACTATGTTGTCAGATAACATATATTCAATAAATAATTAATCGAGATACAACCAAATTCATATTATATATAAAGATAGTAGTGGTTAAGGAAGACTTTCAAACATAAACAATACCTCTAATTGGGAAGAAGAAAATAGAGCTAAACCATTTTAGTAAATTTAAGAAAAGAACAAGGTCCTCTATATAAAAGCACAAAAGGCTAGTGCCACCACTTCTCTTTACTAACTAATACTCCATATTTACCTTTATTCTTTCTTCTTCGATCTTCTTCTTCCAAACAAAGAATAATGGAACAAACTATTTTTAATAGTAGACTTTCATGGCTTCTTATTGTCCTTATTTTAATTTCCTTTTCAAGATCAGCTGATGCTTACAAGAATTACACAGTGGGAGATTCTTTAGGTTGGTTTGATAATCTTGAAAAGCCTCAAGTTAACTATGACAAATGGGTTGCTGGCAAAAACTTCAGTCTTGGTGATTTTCTAAGTAAGTTTTCTTCATCAACTCTAACCATTTCAGTTAACATAATTTAATCAAAGGAGGAATTAGAATTTTTGTTTAATGAATTTTGGACCGTAGATTACTTATACATATTTAAGTTGTACCGAATCGATAACTTACTTTGCCCTGAATTCAACCCATTACTAATTTTCTTCTCCAATTCAATTATTACTAGATGATTTTTGAATCTATTCCAAATATTGGTGTCCATAAAATTTCTTCTCTCTTTTGTGTAATGGTCAGCATGGAACAAATTAAAGAGTTTATGGCTCTTGAGACTTATAATTCTGCTTATGATTACATATGTTTGTGAATTCTTAAAGAGTTAGGAAAGAAATTAATATGATGGATCTGAATACATATGTCCAAAAGTGAATTTTGACAATTTCAATTGAGTGATGAATGATTTACAAACCTTTATATTTACTATTTTGATGGTTTGAAGTTTTTTAATAATTAATCACAACTAGCTGTATTTGTTGGTATTATTACAGTTTGATAAGTTAGTTGTAGAAATGTGTGTCATGATAAGGTATTGTAACAAGTAACATGTAGTTAGCATATGCTTGCACATGTTCCAAGATAGAAGCCATTTCATCATTCTCTGTCATTCAGTAATTTTGATGCTATAAATAATTAATTCCCTCTATGATTTTAAATATCATCCTAAAAAGAATCTTCTTTCTTATTCGTTTATGTGTTTAATTATGCAGTTTTTAATACAGACAATAACCATTCAGTCGCTCAAACTTATAACTTTACCACATACAAGAGTTGCGACTACAACAATGCCTTAGACAATGATACCATACAATGGGTATCAGCAGATCCATCTTCAACTTCAATTTTTCCAGTTTCAGTAGCAGTGCCACTTCTAAAAGTTGGACCTACTTATTTTTTCTCCAGCGATTACGATGGCGAACAGTGCGAAAACGGCCAACGTTTTAAAATAAATGTGACGTATGGTCAAGGACTGCCTCGAAGCCTTAAGGATCCGTCTGACGACGATTCACTGGCTCCGATTAGTCCGATTTCCGGTGACGAAGAATCGGCACCAGATACATTAGTTCCTTCTTCTTTCGATCATCCACGCGATGTGAGTACTGATGATAGTCCTGAACCTTCAAATTCGATTTCACCATCGATATTTTCTGAGTTTTTAGGTATTCAATTGAATTGGATATTCCTTGTGCTTGCATTAGTTTTTGGTATTTGTTGATTACTTCAATTTTATTTTTTGTGTTTTATTTATCCATCAATTTATACCTATAGTATACATAGGATAGAGCAATATTGGAGGTTTTGGCGTTATACTGATTGTATAATACCACCATTTGTTTATTTTCTTTCTATATTGTTAGCTTGATGTTCTCTCTCTTTTTCTTCTTTTGGTTCATTTTAAAATTTATCATCTTTTGTAGTCAGTTTGATTCGTGGACAAAGTTATGTATGTATTTTATAATACAAATGAATAATATTATATGATTGTTATCTGGTGAGTAATAATCGAATTCCCTTATTATCTTATTGTATTTTACTCTTTATTGTATCTCACTCTAGGAGCAGTTTTATTTGAGAAAATTACATAGAATGCCCACCAAATGTGGTGGTCTTGATATTTTGCCCTTCATAAGAGAAGTCTTACAAAAATGACATCTTTTTCACTTTAAGTTGAATTAAAGATATTTTTACCCCTCTACACCTTAACTATCTTTTAAAAAACTCTCTAT
>JBCEWC010015525.1:0-13672 GCA_038996855.1 Solanum aculeatissimum
TTCAACATTCATTTGACAAGGTCGAGATTTTGTTGGAATATTATCTTCAGAAAAATTATCTTCATAGGGAAGGGTAATAATATGCCTTTTTCTATTCTAAAAAGCACTAGGGTGATCGACACAAATATCAACAACCATTTGTTCATAAATTAATTTAATTTTTTCCTATACTTTAGCAGATTATATTGTATCACAAATATTCATGCTAAATTAATTAATACCATTAGAATTTGGATATGGTGCAAGTGGTAAACCATCACATTCAACCGGTAAGTCCGGATTGAAGAATTTGATATATTGCCGCATAAAGAATTAATTTACTCAATCTTAATTAATTAAAACCCCAAATAATGATTACTAAACTTTGAGAGATCAATTTACTCAACCTTAATTATTTAAAACCGAATTAATGATCACTGAACTTTGCTTGGAAAATCAATTTACTCAACCTAAGTAGTGAGAATATTAATTAGTCAAGTGTTCACTAGATATTTTTATCTTATCAGTTGTCAAGTGACAAAGAAACCTTGATTTTATTAATCGTGAATTTTCTCCCATGTTTAAGTGTAAATGGTGATAAAAATTTAAGGTATACACATAACTTAACCAATTACAACAAATTTTTATTTTGTTTCTCAGATTTTTTATTTTTTTCCTTTTTCTTTCTTATCATAAGATATTTGTAAGAATTAGTTGAATTAATCTCCTAATTTCAAAGCGAAGACCTTAACTAGAAGTTGATTGGCATATCAATACAAGCACCACTACAATAAAAAGATGGCTTGGTTCATAGATAATATATTTTGAAGGGTGTGATGGATTGCTTGATATGAGTTGATTAGTCACAGTGATTCTTGAAAAACAGAAACGACGTAGAAAAGTCTATCAATCTTTTTGAGTTTTCTAAGATTTAAATAAGTGTTCATAGACGCACAATAATGTGCTTCTTCTTTTTCTTTGTTTTGTTTAGATCTACTCTTATTATTTATTTATTGTGTTTACGGATTCACTAGTAGTCTTCAGTGCTTCTGTTATTCATTTTGTAATTTAATGTTTAGTTTTTTGGCTCGTCTATATATGTATAAGTTTTCTGTTTGATGTATTGTCATGTATAATGAAAAACATATGCTAAATCAATAGTTAAGATCAACACAAAAAAGAAAGCTTCTATGAATATAAGTAAATCCAATACGCCAAACCTCATAGCCCATGAATAAAAAAATCGTTCTAACATAAAATATATACTTTAATAAAAGCTAGAGCACACATGTAAGTTAGCCCAAAAAAGATATTTAATTATTTCTTACCATATTTTGGCACTTTTTATTATTTTTTAATATGAATTATATTATTTTGTGCTTAATGTTTTGTTTTTACTTTGTGGAACTATAGCAGTACGAAGATTAAAAAAAATTAAAATAATAAATTAATAAAATAATGGGGACACTAAGTGCAATTTGTACCCTAATACGAAGACAAGTTAAAAAGTCCAACACGACAAATGATTTGCTGAACAACAAGTGATCGGGAGAAAAAGACAAAATATTTTTTGAATCAAAATATTTTACTCAACTATATACATTGGTGGCCTGACATGTTATTTATCATCTCGTTTTATTTTGTTAGGCAACCTGTCCCGACGCAGCAGTCAAGACTATAGGCAACCTGTCCCGACGCAGCAGTCAAGACTATGTACAAACTTAAGTACTAATACATATATATCTTGATCACCCAAAAAAAAAAAAATCGAATTAAATCTATGAATAATTGAGATTCAGCAATTTTGACCAATTGATGTGTGAAGCTTTTATACTGTCCGGAGAGCGTGGCTTGATTTTATTTTTTAACACTACGTTTTGGGTTGCATTCCAGTGTAATTTTAGGTCAAATATAAAAGCCAAAACATAATAGTATAGATTCGCATTGATAGTTTCAAACATCGAGCCAATTATGTTTCTAGTCTAACATGATTCTTTCGGAACTGATGGAATCATTAGACTTACATTCTTAGGCCATTTATTCAAATTTTTGGCTGAAGTCAACCATTCAGGTTCTAAAAGCACCAAAACATGAAAAGTTGCACAAAATTCAAAGAAATGACAAGGAGACTGAACTGTCGGTGCTAGCAAGTCATAAATGACTCGAGGTCGCTATAAAAAAACTCTAAATACTGAAAAGATCAGGTAACAGAGAAAATGATCTCAAGGATCATTACACGTATACTCGATAGGAGCACATAACAGTCGTCTATAGATTAATTACTTTGATACTAGGTATAATTATATTACATTAAATAATTTACTTGATTATGTGCTAATTGAATTGGTACAGTGATTTAATAATTCACTTTGTGAGCAATGGTGTTAAGAGTATACAAATCATACATGCAACAGAAACACAATTTTGGATCACGAACTTACATATTAATCTGATAATATAAATCAAAATTGTAATGACCTTGAAGGTCATTTTAAAAATTTTCAGCTAAGTTACTGTTTTGTCCTTCATAAAAGTTGCTTAAAGTCATTTTTGGTTGAGCTGAAAAGTCGAATTTCAAAAATCTTGTGAAAAGTTGGAATTTTACTAAAGAAAGAGTTTTTAAAGGCTTAAATTTGAAAATTTTGAGTTTTGAGGTCATTTTAAGCTTGGGGTGTCGGAATACAATTCTATCGATTCCATCAGCTGCAACATGCAAAATTTGGTCTAGGAGAACTTACAAAATTGAATTTTGAGTTACAGAGAAAGATTTTGGACCAGAAGTTGTGATTTTCAGTTGAATTCGGATCCATGTTTGACTTTGGTCAACATTTAGAGTTTGGAAGCTCTAATCAAAATTCTAATAGTTCCAATGGTTCTGCATGGTGAAACTACCGCTAGAAATTGTCTCATTGTAATTTTTAGAGCTTCTGAGATTATTTTGGGTATTTAAATTTTTAATTAATTTTAATGAGCTTTTTCGAGTTCCGGATCAAGGAGGCCTCAGAATCGGTTTTGACAGTTCTATAGAATTTGAAACGTCATTTCTGGTAGGGTTACATATTTGATTTGTTTATTTCGATTTCTGAACGAACCCCGGGAGTCCGTTCCGTGTTTTGAAACATAGTTAGTTTTTATCAATTTGGTGCAGACTACTCTTTCCCTGTATTCGCGGGATCGGAGACCGCGTCTGCGGAGGTCAAATCCCTATGCTATCCACGTTCGTGGGCCCCCCAACTGTGTTCGTGGAGGTCTTCCCTGGGTGAACTCCGAGTTCGCGGAGCCCTTGACCGCATTCGTAGAGTTATGTGGAGCATTGAGCTTTGCGTTCGCGGAGTACAATTTTACCTGAAACGGTAAGTGATTTAAAAGTGATGAATTTATCCATTTTCAGCCATTTTTATTACTCCAAGGTTTGTTTTAGGCGTTTCTTCAAGGTTTTTCAAGTCAAGACTATTGGATAACTAATTTCTACTCCATTTTTTCACTTCCCATTAATTGATTTATGATTTTAACTTGAAATTGGAAACTTTTAATGGGAGAAATTGAGATTTTTTCGGATATGAATTTTTTGTTGAAAAATTAGGATTATGAATTCATTTTAACTCTATTTTTAAATGGTTTTCACCATTGAAATTCTTATTACACAGGAAATATTTTCATATATAAATTTTCATATTCTAGGGACTTTTTCCAACATGGATTTTTTTACCATTTTACTCTTTTTTGCCCAAATTGATTGATTTTGGTGTCGTTGGCTTCATATTGAGATTGTTAATCCATATTTGACTAGATTGTGATATTTCAAGTGCGAATTTGAGGGGAAAAGCTCCAGTATTTACTTGATTCGGGTACTAGTTAAGGCAAGTGGATTCTTAAACCTTGTTAAGCATACTTCAACTATATTTCATATGCTTGTGGCTTAAAATGATTGGTTGATTATTGATGATTGTATCGTACTTGGCAAATTGGGAGAATGTGGTCAAATTATTAAATTTGTCTATGACTTGAAAGTGAAATATTGAGATTGATATGTGTTGACTTATGTTCCAACATTAAGTATCTCTTGTGATATGAAAATGTGAATTGTTGATCATGTTAGGATTGATCATGGTTGGCATTGTAGATATTGTTGTTGAGTTTCACTTGTGAGTTAGAGAATTTATTATAGACTTGGAATGAACGCATCATTATGCCTTATTATTGTGATATTCTACTTGAGGTGATGTATTTATTCTGAAGTTGACTTTTGCATGGACTAATACTTATTGCATCACACATATATGCTCTTGATGTTCATTGTGACAGAGTACCACTGATGAGAAATAGGAGACGGGTCAACGAGCCATGACATGTAACACAAAATGAGAAATAGGGGGCAAGCCACACAAGTCGTGGCATGTAACACAAAAAATGAAGTAGGGAAAGGGCCACACAAGTCGTGACATGTGACATTGGATATATACTAGGGTTGGGTCTCACACTCTGGGGTAGGTACATGGACAAATATGTCCCCCCATAAGTTCTAAACTAATTATATTAGCAAATATGTATCGTAGGACAGACGTGTATCACGATTACAAGACATTGCATTACATCATTTAACTACATATCATATCATTCTACCTTGTAATTTTGTCTTGATTCAGTTATTGATCTTAAATTATGGGATGATTATTCCTAAATTCTAATTGTTGAGTATTTGAAATTATTTGAAGATATTTGTGTATGACTGAGTAGTATATTAAAATGGTGTTGTATATTTGATCCAAATACTATGACAACTGCTGAGAGTAATTGATGTATATATGTATATGTATATTGTTGTTGTGATGGGACTTTTTTTAGTGCAGGTATGTAGTTCGATGGTATGTGGTTGATGTGGAAGAAGTATTTTATTCTGTATGCTTTACTTGTATTTAGATCTTCTTGCTGAGTACCTATTATTTGGTGCTCACCCCTTGCTTCATGTTTTGTAGGTTGTGAGCCCATTCTATCTTGTTAGATTTCTTCCAATGTTTGAGTTGAGCTTTTGGATTACTTGAGAGGTAGTTGCTTGTCTTTTCGGCAGGCCCTCAAGAATTCATTATCTTGTTACGTTATATTTGAGGACTAGACACTTAAGACTTGTATTTTCTTTGAGTATTGCTATTAAAGGCTTGTACATATGAATCTAATCTTGGGATAATTTTATAGACTTGATATTCTGGTGCTTGACCTTTCTTTCGACTGTATCTCTTCCGCTTTAGTTTATATGTTGAATTGAGCAGTTTTTTACTTACTTGTCTTGGTGGGTTAGACAACTACTATGACACTCATTTTTTGGTCATGATAGTTTGGTATCAAAGCCCTAGGTTTATAGGTCTCACATGTGTACATGTCCGGTCGAGTAGAGTCCTAAGGATCAATGTAGAGATATCCGTTACTTATCTTTGAGAGGCTATGGAGACTGCTAGGAAATTTCTTTATTGTTCTTATAATTCCTGTCGTGAGTGATTATTGACTATTCTTTTGGTAGATGGACAGGACCAGATCTTTATGTACGTGCAGAACTGAGGATCCAACTTATGAGGCTACTGTTAAGGCCCCAGCTCGAGGCAGAGGTAGAAGTAAAGATAGAGGATGAGGTAGGGGTCGAGGACATGCCCGTGGTAAAGGTCCTATGAGGTATTATGATAGAGGAATTTCACCCGAGCCTCGAATCGAGCCTAGGCAGCACTAGGCTCCTCTAGAGGCCAAGGATCCTATTACACTTTAGGGAAAACTTCACAGGATGATGGACATGCTAGAGACCATTGCCTGAGGTATACCACAAGTACTGTCTAGGGGTGAGGTTCCCCCTACTTTGGTGCCAGAGTAGCCCTAGAAATTTGATGACTATATGGTAGATCATTGAGCTTCAGTGGGCTAGCCACCTTATATACCTCAGTGTGTGTCATTTGACACATCATCATAGATGGTTCCTCCAGCTCAGGTTACTCATAAGCCTATATTGGCAGCCAATGACCATTAGAGATTTGAGCGATTTCATAAGATGAAACCACCCTAGTTTTAGGATGGTAAGGGAGAGGACGCTTATGAGTTCCTTATATTGAGTTATGAGATATTGGAGGTCGTGGTCCTAGTGTATTTGTTTGAGGTTAGATTTATTGCATTATAGTTGAGGGGATCGGCTCGAGAGTGGTGGCAGTTTTATATGAGCTCTAGGCCAGTAGGGTTCTCACAAGTTGAGTGAGGTTTTCTCAGAGGCTTTTTAGGAGAGGTTTATTCCCTGGAGTTTTAGAGCAAAGAGTAAATCCAGTTTTGAGACTTTGACCCAAGGTAGCATGATCGTAGCTGAGTATGAGGCAAGATTTTCTAGTTGTCACGACATGCTTTATCACTGATTCCTACTGAGGTAGACAAATTTGTGAAGGGATTGACATTCTCCATTCACTTTTATATGTTCAGGTCCTCATGGGATAGTGGTTCATTCCAGACTATAGTGGGTACCCCCAAGGAGGTAGAGTTACTATTGGGAGAGGAGTTCGGAGACCCCAAAAGGGTTTGGTCTGCTTGTCAATTCACAGGAACCTCATCCAGAGGTAAGGGTTTTCATAGAGGAGGTGGTACTCCCCATCATAGAGGTCCAATCCATGCATTATTATTGGATTTAGAGGGTAGTCAAGGTCCTCATGGTTCTCATGGTAAAAGTCAGGGACAAGGATCATCTGGCTTCCATCAAAGGCCTGCGGGCCGAGACACCAATAACATTCCCCCTCTACCTTCTCAGTCCTCTCTACACCCGAGATCATGTTATGGGTGTGGGTCTCTAGACCATGTTCTCAGATATTTCCCCCACCAAACTCATGCGGGGCCACACTGCTTTTATCACCAGCACCGATCAGAGATCAGGCTCCTCCAGTTAGATATTCAGCCCCTTAGGTCAAGGGTCATTATAGGGGTCAGTCGGACAAAGGTAGACATACTCCGGTTAGGGGTACAGGAGATGCAGTAGGGAAGCAGCTTGGCATAGGTCCTTCTCAGATAATTGGAGGTAGAGGTGGACATTTCTATGCTTTTCCTGAGAGACCTGAGGCTGAGGCATCAGACGCTATTATTATAGGTATTGTACAAGTTTGTCAAAGGCCTGCATCGGTGTTATTTGACCTTAGATCTGCATATTCATATGTATCTACATATTTTTTTATTGAGTTTGATCTTTTATGTGAGTATATGCTTGTGCTCGTGTATGTGTCTACCCTGGTAGGTGACCTTTAGTAGTGGATCAGGTGTACTGATCCTGTCTTGTCTCCTTAGATGGTTATGATACTTGGGTTGACATAATTATTCTTGATATGGTTAATTTTGATGTTATATTGTGAATGCATTAACTTTCTCCTCATCGGGTTATTCTTAATTGTTATGCTAAGAATATGACATTAGCTATTTTGAGTAGATCGTGTATTGTGTGGTGGGGTTGGAGTGGTTCTTATCCTAGCAAATTTATCTCTTATATTTGGGCATAGAAATTAATGGATCGGGATTGTCTTGCTTATCTGACCTTTATTTGTGATACCGATATTGAGTCACCACCAATAGAGTTTATTCTTATTATTCAAGAGTTTGCTGATGTGTTTCTTATAAGCCTTCTTGGAGTTCCTCCTGATAGGGATATTGACTTTTCCATTGATCTTGAGCCAGGCACTAAGGCCATTTCTATTCCTCCTTACTGTATGGCTCTAGCTGAGTTGAAGGAGAAACTCCAAGATCTATTGAGTAAGGAGTTTATTTGCCCTAGTGTTTCACCATGGGGGTACTCCATTCTTGTTTGTGAAAAAGAATGACAATTCTTTAAGGATGTGTATTAACTATAGACAACTAAACAAAGTGACGGTAAAAAATAAGTATCCTCTCCTAGGATTGATGACCTATTTGACCAGCTTTAGGATGCAACTATATTTTCTAAGATTGATTTGAGATCTAGATATCATCAGCTGAGGATCAGGGCTTCTGACATTCCTAAGATAGTTTTCCAGATAAAGTTTGGGCACTATGAGTTCCTTGTGATGTCATTTGGGCTGACCATTTCCCCAGTAGCATTTATGAAGTTGATGAATAGTGTATTCTAATCATATTTGGATTTCTTTATTAGTATTTTCATTGATGATATATTGGTCTACTCCAAGACCAAGGCGGATCATGAGCAATACTTAAGGATTGTGCTTCAGCAGCTTAGAGAGGCAAAGTTGTATGCTAAGTTCTCCAAGTGTAAGTTTTGGCTGAGTTCAGTGGTATTCCTAGGTCACATTGTGTCTAGAGAGGGTATGCGAGTTGATCTAGTGAAGATTGAATTAGTTCAAGATTGGACTAGACCTATTTTAGCTATTGAGATTCTAGTTTTATCGGTCTAGCTGGTTATTATAGGTGGTTTGTTTAGGGATTTTCTTCCACAGCAGCTCCATTAACCAAGCTCACTCAGAAGAATGTTCTATTCTGTTGGTCGGATGAGTGCGAGGAGAACTTTCAAATCTCAAGGTACTATTAACTATAACTCTAATTTTGACTTTACCAGAGGAGGGTGTTAGCTTTATGACATATTGTGATGCATCTGGAGTTGGCTTGGGTGATGTATTGGTGTAGAAAGAGAAGGTGATTATCTATGCCTCTAGGCAATTGCAGAATCATGAGAAAAACTACCCTACCTATGACTTGAAGTTGGCAGCTGTTGTGTTTGTGTTAAAGTTGTGGATGCTGACCTATGTAATGTTCATTGTGATATCTTCACTAACCATCACAACTTATAGTATATATAAAAATACTTGAATTTGAGACAAAAGAGGTTGATTGAGCTTCTAAAGGATTATGATTTGACTATATTATATCACCCGGGTAAAGCCATTGTGATGGCTGAAGCTTTGAGTAGAAAGGCTTTTAGTATGGGGAGTCTTACTGTTATTCGGGTTGAGGAGCCACCCTTGGCTAGGGATATTTGTAGGTTAGCTAATGGGTTGGTGTGATTGCAAATTTTTGAGGATGGTGGTGTGCTTTCTTGTGTGGAGGCTCATTTTTCCTTGATGGATCAGATTAGGAATCAATAGTTTTAGGATGAGAGGCTATGCCAAATTCACGACAAGGTGATTGGAGGGGAGGCTAAGGAATCCAAGCTTGATTGGAAGGGTGTATTGAGGATTAGGGGTAGAATTTTTCTACTTAAGGTGGGTGATTTGATTATTTTGATCCTAGAGAAGGCCCATTGTGCTAGATATTCTATTCATTTGGGGACAACGAAAATATATTATGATTTGAGTCAGTACTACTTGTGGTGTGGCATGAAGAAGGATATATCAAAGTTTGTGTCTGGGTGTTTGAGATGTTAGCAGGTCAAATATGAGCTTTTGAGATCAGGTAGAGAGTTATAGAGGATGCCCATTCCCGAGTGGAAGTGTGAATGCATTACCATGGATTTTGTAGTTGGTTTTTCTCCTACAATTGGTGCCTTTAATTCCATATGGATGGTGGTGGACCGATTGACTAAGTCCACACACTGCATCCTGGTCAAGGTGAAGTTCACAGTTGAGAAGTTAGCTAAGCTCTATATCAGTCAGATTGTGAGGATTCATAGGGTTCTAGTTTCCATCGTGTCAGACACTGGCTCAATGTTTTCATCTCATTTATGAAAGGCCTTGCAGCATGGTGTAGGTACCCCGACTATATTTTAGTATAGCTTTTCACCCCAAGACAGATGGTTAGTCTGAGAGGAATATTCAAGTACATGAGGATATGCTTAGAACTTGTGTTATTTATTTTCTTTCTAGGTGGGATCAACATTTATATTTGGCGGAGTTTTCTTACAATAACATATCATTCCAACATTCAGATGGCCCCTTTTGAGGCATTATATGGGCAGAGATGTAGCTCACCCATAGGTTGGTTTGATTTTTTTACAATTGATGGCATTGCCATCGATTTTCTTAGAGACACAAAGGAGCAGGTGTGTTTGATTCAAGTAGATTTTTGACAACCCAGAGTCAGCAGAGGAGTTATGTTGATAGGCGGGTTCGACCATTGGAGTTTATGGAGGGTGATAGGGTTTGGTTGAGGATTTCACCAATGAAGGGTGTTATGTAATTTGGGAAGAAGGGAAAACTCAGCCCTAGGTATGTTATCCCTTTTGAGATCCTTAAGCGAGTGGGAGAAGTGACCTATAGACTTGCCTTGCCACCTAGTTTGTCCTCTATTCATCCTACGTTTCATGTATCTGTGGTGCGGCACTGTGTTCCTAATGATTCTCATATATTATCCCTTGATTCAGTCAAGTTGAGTCCATATTTGACCTATGAGGAGTAGCCCATGGCTATTTTAGATAGACAAGTCAAGAAGTTGAGAACAAAAGAGATAGCTTCAGTGCAGGTTCAGTGGTGCAACTGGCCTATGAGTGAGGCTACTTCGGAGATGGAGTTTGATATGCTGGCTTAATTTCCTCACCTCTTTGAGATTTCAGATATGTTCCTTTGCCTTATGTTAAAAGACAAACATTATTCTTAGTGATCAATGATGTAATGATCCTGAAGGTCATTTTTAGAATTTTAAGCTAAATTACTATTTTTCCCTTTCTAAAAGTTGCTTAAAGTCATTTTTAGTTGAGCTGAAAAGTTGGATTATAAAAATCTCATGAAAAGATAAAATTTTGTTGAAGAAAGAATTTTTATAATTTTAAGTTTGAAAATTTTGAGTTTTGAGGTCATTTTGAGCTTCAGGTATTGAAATACAATTTTGTCAATTTCATCAACCCTGGAATGTAGACTCTGGTCTAGGAGAACATGCAGAACTGAATTTGGAGTTAAAATGAAGATTTTAGATCTAAATTTGTGATTTTCAGTTGAATTTGAATTCTCATTTGACTTTGGTCAACATTTAGTGTTCGGAAGCTTTAATTGAAGTTCTGATAAGTGGTTCCAAATGGTGAAACTAACGCAAGAAATGGTCTCATTATAATTTTTAAAGTTTTCGAGGTTACTTTGGGTATTTGAGTTTTTAACTAGTTTTAATGAGCTTTTTTGGGTTTCAGGTTGAGGAGACCGTGGAATTGAAATCTGACAGTTTCATTGAATTTAGAATGTCATTTCTGGTAGGGTTATATATTTGGTTTGTGTATTTTGAGTTTCAAACAAACCTCGAGGGTCTGTTTCATATTTTGAAACATAGCTAGTTTTAAGTAATCTGGTCCAGACTATTTTGTTTCTGCGTTCGTGAGATTGGGGCCCGCATCTGTAGATGTCAAACCCCTGTGTCTCCGCATTTGTAAGGCCCCCAACCACGTTTGCAGAGGTATTTCTAGGGTGAACTCCACATTCGCAGAGCCCTTGCCCATGTTTGCATAGTTATACGGATCAATGAGCTCCGCGTTGTTGATTCTCATCCGCATTCGTAGAGTATATTTTTACCTAAAAAAGTAAGTTCTTTAAAAGTGTTGAGTTTTGCCATTTTCAACCATTTTTATTACTCCAATCTCGATTTTAGATAATTTCTTGAAGGTTTTTCTAGTCAAGATTATTGGGTAACTAATTTCTACTTCATTTTTTCATTTCTCATTAATTAATTTTTTATTTTAACTTGAAATTGAAGACTTTTACCGGGGGAAATTGGGATTTTTTCTGATGTGGAATTTTATTGAAAAATTAGGGTTATGAGTTTAGTTCAACTCCATTTTAAAAATGGTTTTCACCATTGAAATCCTTATTTTGTGGGGAACATATTCATTTATTAAGTTTCATATTCGAGGACTTTCTCCGGCATGGGATTTTTGACTATTTTATCCTTTTTGCAAATTGATAATTTTGGGGTCATTGGCTTCGTATTGGGATTGTGAATCCATATTTGACTAGATTGTGATGTTTCATGTGCAAATTTGAGGGGAAAAGCTCCAGTGTTTACTTCATTTGGCTACTACTTAAGGAAAGTGGATTCCTAAACCTTGTTAAGCTTACTTGAACACTATATTTCTTATGCTTGTGGCTTAAAATGATTGGTTTATAGTTGATGATTATATCCTACTTGGCAAATTGGGAGATTGTAGTCAAATTGTGAAATTCATCTATGACTTGAAAGTGAAATATTGAGATTGATATGTGTTGACTTATGTTTCGATATTAAGAATCTCTTGTGATATGAAAATTTGAATTGTGGATCCTATTATGATTGATCGTGGTTGGCATTGGAGATATTGTTGTTGAGTTTCACTTGTGAGTTAGAGAGTTGATTATAGGCTTGGAACAGACTCATCATTATGTCTTATTATTGTGATATTTGACTTGAGGTGATGTATTTATTGTGAAGTGGATTTCATGAGTTCATATTTTTAACTCATATAGAGCTTAAAAAATGAGAAAATTTTGTCATCAATGTGCTTTTATGCCTCATATGCTGGCTAATATTTGTGTCTGATGCTAGAACTGAGGTTAAAAGTGCATGAAAAGGCAAAACACAACAACATAGGAAAAAGGAACAAAAAGTTTCAAAAGGCGATGAAAAGCGAGGTTGCTGACTCATTCTGCGAATCATCAAAGGGTGACATAGACCGCCTAATGTTGCAGAGTCTAACCCCTCAAGTGCGGAGCAAAAAGACGATACTAGTGAAGGTTTGGCGCATTGACGAATAGGATCGGCGATGCAATTGTGCATCGCCTAAAGTTACAGAGACTAGGGCCTCTATCAGCTGAATTAAAAAAGTGATCAAGTGCACATTCGGTGTACCACCGAAGTGTTCGGAAATGGACGACCTTGACCATCCAATGGTGAAAAATGCACAAAATTAGCAAAAATTGTAAGGAGTATAAATAAGATTCTAAGAGGACTAATTTGGAGATACTGTACACTTGAACATCACATTCCCAAAGATAGAATCAGAGTACATTGAGCGTTTCTAGAGAGTTGTACTTCTTTTGGGGAGAAAAAAGGTTTCAATTGAAGCTTTGTGAAGAAGAATTGAAGCTAGGAGAGAAGAAATTTTGTCAAAATCTTTGTATTTCTCAGAATCCATCACTATGGAAGCTGAGATTGGTATTGAATTTTTTTTAATTATGTCCAGCTAAAACCCCAATGTTGGGGGTGTGTAATTGACATGGAAACTTGATTTATAGTTTGGGTCTTATCTATATTGAATATTTTGCTGTTGATTTGAGTGAGTTCATACACATTGCTATGTTTAACTAAACTGTCACGACCTGGAAGTGGGGACTAGATGTGACATGGTGAAGGAGAACCTGAAAGGCCTCGATCAAGCCATCATAGCATCATCATACACATCATCAGTTCAGAAGCGCGGAAGAAGTAAACACATAGCAGATAATTCTATGGGAACAGGGCTTTGGACTCAAGTTATGGGGATGTTTCCAGGAATGGGATGAGCATGAAGCACATAGCACATAACAAGTATTTCTAAGGGGTGGGTAAGGAGAACTCAAGCTATGGGGGCATACTGGGTTAGGGGACTTTCCACATAAACACATACCCAACATTCACAATTCTCATAACATGATCATAAGCATAATCAAAATATCATTCCATAGACAAATCCCAAGAGTCATAATATCCCAATAGAACATAATACAACGTGCAAGAGTCTAACATGTCCTAAACATAGTCATAAACATGTTTGGGACTTAGCCCACATCAAAACCTTCATCAAAATATCCATGATCATGCATGCAATGCC
>JBCEWC010015526.1:0-13672 GCA_038996855.1 Solanum aculeatissimum
CATGCTCCTCCCATTCCCGAATTGCCCCCATAGCTTGAGTCACAAGTCCCTAAACCCTTAGAGCTTATGTGCTACATATTTTAGCTTCCGCATTTCTGAACTGATGATGAGTGTAATGAGGCTATGATGGCTTAATCGAGGGTCTTCGGGTCCTCCTTCGCCAAGTCACATCTAGACCCCCTATCCAGGTCGTGACACTATGTTTACGAATCTTATGAATTGAGTGTTCAAGCCCTTTTTTGGTAGCTTTGTGGTTGTTTTCATTGATGATATTATGATTTACTCCCAAAGTGAGCAAGAACATGTGAGTTATTTGAGGTTGGTTCTTCAGACTTTGAGGGAGAAGCAATTATTTGCTAAGTTTAGTAAATTTGAGTTTTTTTTGGGCGAAGTTGCTATGCTTGGTCATGTGGTGTCTAGTGACGGTATTAAGGTTGATCCAAAAAAGACTGAGGCTATAAAGAATTGGCCTAGACCGTTAAATCCTTTCGATATTAGAAGCTTTCTTGGGCTAGATGGCTACTATTGAAGGTTTGTTAAGGATTTCTCATCTATTGCATCTCTTTTGACTAAGTTGACGCAGAAGAAGGCCAAGTTTGTATGGACCTACAAGTGTGAGGAAAGTTTCCAGACTTTGAAGGATCGACTTATATCATCTCCTATTATGACTCGATCGAATACCTTAGATGGGTTTGTGGTGTATTGTGATGCTTCTCATATTGGGTTGGGAAGTGTGGCTTATGTTGAGGATAGAAAGAGGGATCTAGTGAGAGAGGTTCACCATTTGTCTAGGTTGGGTGTCAGACTGGCAGACACTGTTGATGGTGGTTTTCATGTTCAAAATGGATTCGAATCTTCTATGGTTGAGGATATCAAGGCAAAGCAAGATTTAGACCCATCTTTGGTTGAATTGAAGAAGTTAATTGCCAAAAAGAAGATTTGGAGTTTTCTCCCAAGGGGGAGATGGTGTGCTTTAATATCTTGATCGATTTTGTGTTCCTGATGTTGATGGACTTAGAGAGGTGATCATGAGTGAAGCTCACAATTCTTATTATTCTATACATTCAGGATCCATCAATATGTATTAGTACTTGACAGAGGTATATTGGTGGCATGGTATGAAGAGGGATATAGCCAAGTTCGTGTTTTAATGCCCTAGTTTTCAATAAGTGAAGGTGGAGCACCAAAAGCCTGGAGGTTTGAACCAAGACATTGAGATACCTACTTGGAAGTGGGAAGATGTAAATATGGACTTTGTTGTTTCTTTACCCCGTACCCCCAAGCAAATTGATTCTATATGGGTTATATTGGATCGGATGACCAAGTCAGCTCATTTCCTATCGGTCAAGACTACTTAGAATGTCAAAGATTATGCTAATTTGTATATCCAAAAATTGGTGAGGTTGCATGGTGTGCCTATGTCTATCATATAGGATCGTGGTGCTCAATTTACTTCTCATTTTTGGAGGTCGTTCCAAAGGGCTCTTGGTACTAAAGTGAAGTTGAGTACCATTTTTTATCCTCAAATCAATGGCTAAGCTGAAAGAATAATTCAAATTTAGAGGACATGTTGAGGGCTTGAGTGTTGGAATTTAGGAGAAATTGAGATGATCACCAACCGCTCATTGAGTTTGCTTATAAAATAGTTTCCATGCTAGTATCAAGATGGCACCATTTGAGGCTTCATATGGAAGAAAGTGTAGGTCCCGGATTAGATGGTTTGAGTTGAGAAATAGCCTTGATTGTCCCGGATTCGGTAATTGAGGTTATGGAGAAGGTGAAGTTAATTCGGGAGATGTTGAAGACATCTCACAGTAGGAAAAAGTCATATTTAGATGTTAGAAAGAGAGACCTTGAGTTTCTTTTGGATAATTGTGTGTTTGTGAAAGTCTTGCCTTTGAAAGGTGTGATACATTTTGGCAAGAAGGGAAAGCTTAGACCCCATGTTGGCCCTTATAAAGTTTTTGAGCGGATTGGCAATGTGGCTTATAGATTAGACTTGCCTCCGGACATGGTTTCTATTTACTCGATCTTCTATGTATATATGTTGAGGAAATTTCTTGGTGATCCTAGTGCAATTGTGCCTTTTGAAGGTGTTGGTAATGAGGAAAATTTGACTTATGAAGAGGTGTCGGTTAAGATCTTGGATAGGCAAGTGAAGAGACTTCTCAATAAGAATGTGACTTCGATAAAAGTTCTTTGGAGAAATTAGCATGTGGTGAGCACTATATGGGAAGCGGAGTTATACATGAAGAAGTTATATCCCCATATTTTCTTATCTACTCAAGCCCAAGGTACTAGGTTCTTCTTATTCTATATGGTCCTAATTCTTTCAATTCTTGGGTCTCATGACATGACATGCATACATTTGAATGTTTGGGTTTCACTAGTCAAGTCTTGATCAAAGAAACTCATTTGGATAAGTTTTGCATGAAACTTTGTGGAAGCACTGACTTATAATGGACATATCTCTTGGTACGGGATGAACTGGGTATTCTATTACCTATCAAATTAAAGCGCTTTGGATTATCTTTCCAATGTACTTGGTTTCACTTGATTTGGAGTTCCGATGAAGAAGTTATGGCCTTTCTACTAAGACTGCCTATGCAGGGATATTTCTCAAAAATTTGACTAAGGCATGGCACTATAGGACCCCATATGGGTCGTGAGCCACCAAACAGCTTGTGTAGGTGCCTCGTGATCCTTAATACGAGTCATAGTGAAGTGTTTTCTGAAGGTCTTGACCTATGGAATGGTTCTAAGTATAAGGCTAACGTTCCGGAACTCACGTCACCTAGATGGAAGCCCCTATGGGCCATTTGATGTTTGAAGGATCGTGAGGTTGCTCATGTGAGCTATCCATGTTGGATTTTTGGCCAAGAAAGATGACACTGACTACTGCACGGGTTGTGTGTCACCATACGAATCGTTAAGTGGTCCGTCTAAACGTCGGTGTGAAAATTTTCTAAGTATGGAATCATCGTCTCACATGAACCATTGGAAGGGTCAACTTTAACTAGTCATATTTCTTATCACAAAAATAAATAGGTGGTCTATGACATATCAAATTGAATATCTTTGATTAGCTTTCCAACACAACTGGTTTCACTCAATTCTGAGTTTGGAATAAGAAGTTATGTCCATTTTCGTAAAACTTGACTGGGCTGGGATAATGCGCTTTCACGAACCGTGAAAAGCTTCATGATCCGTGAAGCCAATCGTGGTAAGTTCCGGATAAATTTCTAAGGAGCATTTTATTAAGGTATTTTTGATAATTTGGCCCATTCCCAAGGTCTTTTATGACCTTTTCATCTATCATAAGCCTTTCAAAAGACTTATACTCTTCAATTCTCTTCAAACTCAATTCAAACACTTAGAATTATATTCAACTCTCTTAAGAACTCCTTCAAGGCTTTTGTGAAGACTTGGCTTGGGAATCAAGGGAAGACTCTCCTTCTTCACCAAATGTTTCTTGTTTCTTCTTGTCTAACAAAGGTATGTGGGATTGATTCATGGTCTTCCTTCAACCATGAAGACCCCAAAACTCTTTTACATTTGATTTTATGAAAGTTAAGCTTACTTTGAATTTGGGTCTTTTAAATTAGTGTTGATTTAATTAAATTGAAGTATGGGTTGTACTTAATTGTTGATTTTAAAGTGATTCAAGCCGTAATACATTGAATTGCATGAGTATTATGAAGGTTTGAATAGGAATTCTCCCTTTAAAGATTGATTTAAGCATGGGTAATCTAAATTGTGATTTAAATGTGAATTTACTTCTGGATTTTACTTGAATTTCATAATATGTTGTTGATTTAGGCTTGAATCTTTATTTCCCATGCATTCCTCTCATCATTCATGACATATGCATACTTGAAACTTGATTTTGATGAAACTCTTATTATGGGCTAAGCCCACCTTGACTTGACTTGACTTGATGGGATATGACTAGAATGTGATCACATCTTGTCTTGACTTAGCTCCTTGAGCAACCTTTGGTGTTTACACCATCTTGTACTTGTATTGAATGAGCTACTCTTATGCATTGATTCCTCGAACTTAAGACTTGAACTCTTGTTTGGCTTTTTAGCCTAATTATGAAAAGACATGAACTATGATTTTGCTTTTGAGCCCAACTTTTCATTGTATTGATTTGAAAGACAAACCTCCGTTTGAAAGCTCGTACATGTATATGTATTCTCGTGGGTTGTGACTTAGCACCGAGTGAATTGGATATCGGGGGGAACTATCTCCAAGGGTTCCTACTCTTTTCCCATAACCATGTGCCAACATGGGATTCTCCCTTCTTGGGATTGACTTGTATTTCCCCTTTTTGGGTTGACTTGGGATCTACCTAGCAAGTAGTCCAATTCCAAGTAGTAGCTCATTTGGTCTATCTTGTGTTGGTTGAGATCACATCTCTGCTATGACTATGATACTATTGCATTCATGCATCATGGATTTCATGGCATATTGATATTACGATCTTTCTTGTATATTTCCTCCTATATATATGTGCCCTTGTCATATTGCATTAAAAGGTGAATACTACTATGTACATATGCATTGCATGCCCGCATACTTAGGTGCATTATACGTATTAACGCATACTCTTTTATCTACATGATCTAACCATTTAGGGACCGGAGACGATATCTATCAACCTTTGGATGGTTAGCTTGGTGATCTTGGATTGTTGCTAGTGGTGAGCCCTTTATTCCAAGGGCAAGAACCATCATCCTCTACCTTATGTTACATAATTTATTTTTTATCTTATGACTTGAGGGTGAGCCCAGAACATGTCGTGGCCCCCACTTTATCTTATGTAGAGGCATTGTTGGACATATCAGATTCTAGTGTACGTTCATATTATATGCTTGTTTGAAATGCTATGGATATGTATTATGCTTTGAATATGATTATGTTATGCTTGTGATGATTATGGAAGTCCTAAGCCCCATCTTATCCACATAGCGTGAGTCATACTTACTCGCCCTATAGTTCTTATGTGATATATGTTATGTGAACCCATGCAACTCCCTATCCCTATGACATCCCCATAGCTTGAGCCAAAAGTCCTGTATACCTTAGAATTATGTGTTTTATGTGGTATTTATGCGCTTCCGAACCAATGATGTGCGAATATATTATTTGAGGCTAGTTTGGAGACCTCGGGTTCCCATTCGCCATGTCACTCCTATGCCCTAGGCTCGGGTCGTAACATCCTTCGACTTCTTTAATTCAGGCGGGGTCATACGATAAGGAGGAATAGAAATAAGTTGAGTATCCGAAAGGAAATCTATGCCAAAATATACTTCCCTTTAGGGAGGAACACAAGGCAAATCTTTGAAAAAAAAATCTGGAAACTCATTAACCACGGGAACCGACTCAAGAGTTGGTGACTTTGATTCCACATCTCTAACCCTCATAATGTGATAGATGCACCCCTTAGAAATCATCCTTTGGGCTTTGAGATATGAAAAGAACCGAACTTTAACAACAAAGTCATTACCCTCTTATTCCAAAATAGGCTCATTAGGAAATTGAAACTTAACTTTCCAGACTCTACAATCAATATAGGCATACAAAGTATGCAACAAATCCATCCCAAGAATATTATCAAAATCAAACATCTCAAGCTTTACAAGATCACCAAGAAGGACTTTATGCAAGACTATAATAGGACAACCCCGATAGACTCTTCGGGCAATAATAGATTCACCCACGGGAGTATAAACTGAGTAGGGCTCCCTCAAATTTTCATGACTCAAACCAAACTTAATAGCCAACAGAGGAGTCACAAAAGATAAATTTGCACCTGGATCAACCAGAGCATAAGCATCAAAATTAAAAATTTTTAACATACCAGTCACCACATCCAGAGCCTCATTTACTTCCTGTTGATCATGTAAGGCATAAAACCTGTTGTTTCTGGGAGTATCACCTACCTGACCCTTTTGTTGGCCTTGACCACCAGGAACCATTCCTCGAATTCTTAGGACAATTAGCAACCTTGTGGTCCAAACTACCACACCCGAAGATAGCACCTGAAGCTTTCCTATACTCTCTTGAGTGATTTCTTTCACACCTACCACACCAGGGGAACACTAGCTCACCCCCAACCTGTGTATTAGGAGGAGTTACTCTAGCATTGGCAACCTTTGCATTAGAACCTTGACCGTGCTAGAAGCGACCATAACCACCACCCTTAGAGTTGGAGAACTCACCATCATAACAGGCCCTCTTAGCATCCTTAACCTCCCTTTCTTTGAGCTTCTCCCCTTCAATCTATTTAGCATAAGTCATGAGCTTGGATATTTCCATATCCCAAATAAGCATAGCCATATGGCACTCTTTCATAACAAAATCTGAGATCCTAAAAATAAACTTGTTCATTCTTGCACGGAGGTCAACCACTACCATAGGAGCATACTTTGAGAGTTTTGTGAACTTGAGGGAATAGTCCCTTACAGTCATGCCACCTTGTCAGAGATTGATAAACTCTGTCATCTTTGCCTCCCTAAGTTCAAGAAGGAACTAGAAAAGCAAATTTGAACTCTTCCCAACCAACCTGAGCATCAATATACATTCTCACATCATCAATTCAAAAGTGCATAATTATACATTAAATACATAGTCCTACAGGGTGAGTAAGTATGACTCACGTTATGCGGATATCATAGGGATAGGGATATACATGGATTCACATAGCACATAACACATATAACTAAAGGACAGGTAAGAGGACTAAAGCTATGGGGATATCATAGGACTCAGGACATTCCATAATATCTCATATCACAAAATCATATCATCCATGCATAATACATAACAATAACATCTCAAAGAAATACACGTAGAATAATCCATACGAGAGTCTACAAGGTGTCCAACAATGTCTCTAGTCTAGAATAAGTCGGGTGCCAAGACACTTCCTGATCTCACCCTCAAAGTAAAGATATATAAAACATAATCATAATAGGTAGATAGGAGTCGGCTTGTCCTTGGATGATCAGACTCACCGCAAGCAACGCTGAATCAATCAACTAGTCGTCAAGATGTGAAAGGTGATAGTCTTTGATCCCTACATGGTTAGATCATGTAGGTAAAAGAGTATGTGTTAGTACATTTGAATGTACTAAGTATGTGGGCATGCAAATGCACATGAAACTGCAAATCAATGTTAGATGACAAGGGCACATATATATAAAAAAAAGTATATAAGAAAGGATACAATATGAATATGTCATGAAATCTATGATACATGAATGCAAAATTACTTTAGTCTTAGTTGGGATGTGACCTCAACCGACACAAGAAAAGACCAAGTGAGCTACAACTTAGAATCCCCGATGTTCACCCTACACCGAAAAAAAGGGTAGACTACTTGTCAAGTAGTATCCATCCCTCAAAGAGGGGAATAAACCATCCCTAAAAAGAGGAATAACCATCCCTAAAATGGGTAATAACCATCCCTAAAAAGGGGAATATCCATACCTCAAAGAGGAGAATAAAACCTACGTTGGAACATAGTTATGAGAAAGGAGACTTTACATAAGGACCCCTTAGGTCAAGCCCCACCCCTAATCTCATTCGGTGCTAAGTTGTCATCCCAGGGGAATAAATACACATATATGTGCTTTCAAAAAGGAGGACAAGTCTTTCAAATAGTAAAAATGCATACTTAGGCTTAAAAGCAAACATACTTCAAAATCATGCTTTCTTGGGCTAAAAAGCCAAACAGTCCATATCATACTTTCATGAATACATGCATAAGAGTAGCTCCTTAATCATAACATAATGGTGTAAACACCCATAATTTCTAAAAGATCCATAATCATAGATATGATGTGATCACATTAGAGTCATAACCAATACTTACTTCCAAAACATAATCATAACCATAATTGGGACTTAGTCCACATCAAGAGTTCTATGAAAATCATAATTCATGTATACATATGTCATGAGAAATGAGGAAAATGCATGGGCAATGGAGCTTAAAACTTAAATCAATAATATAATATGAAATTCAAGTAAATTCATAAGTAAATCCACAATTAAATCACAATTTAGATTACCCATGCTTAAATCAAACTTCAAAGGGACAATGCATATTTAAATCTTCATAATATTCATCCAATTCAACATATTAGGGCTTAATTTGATTTAAAACAACAATAAAACATAGCCCATAACTTAATTTAATCAAATAAATAATAATTTTAAAGACTCATGTTTAAAGTAAGCTAAATTTCATAATTCAAGTGTAAAAGAGTTTTGGGGTCTTCATGGTTGAAATGGGACCATGAATCAATCCCACATACCTTGCGTAACTAGAAGTTTTAGGAAGAAAATGATTGAAGAAGGCCTCTTTGAATTTTCAAGTTGAATCTTCAAGTCTCACTTGAGAGGAGCTTTTGGGAGAGAGTATTTGAATATTCTAAGTGTAATAAATTGAATGAAAATGGAGGAGTATAGGTTACTTTAGGTATTTAGGAGGGCTTAGGAAGGCTAAAACGACCTTAGGAAATCACCAAAATTATAAATAAATTATTAATAAAGTAGACATGAAAATTTGTCAGGGGCCATCTAGATGGCCCACTTCATGAGCCGTGTAAAGGAACACGGGTCATGTACCCATCTATGGAGCAACACTTAGAAAAATCTTCACTGATGAAATCCCAAGATGGTAATCCCATACTTAGAAATTTCTCACTCTAATGTCCACATGGCCAGTGAGGTGTTGCACGGACCATGTACTGGTTTGTGATACTTTACTTGGTCAAAATCCAGCCAAGGGTTGACACCACAAAAAGCCACACGATCCATCAAAGGTCAAATGGCCCGTGAGGGCTTCCATCTTTATGACTCGAGTTCCAAAACGTTAACCTTATACTTAAAACTATTACTTAGGTTGAGACCATCACGAAACACTTCACCATGACCCGTGTTGAGGACCACGAGACACCCACATGGACCGTACAAGACTTCACCACCCGTATAGGGTCTCTTTGAAACATGTCTTATCTAAAACTCAACAAATATCCCTATACAAATGGCCTTTACAAAAATGGGTACAACATTTTCATCCAAACTCTGAATCAAGTAAATACAAGTATGTTAGAAAGCTAACTTAAAGAGCTTCAATTTGATAGGTTATAGCTTACCCAGTTCTTCCTGTGTTAAGAGATATGACCAGTTAAAGTTGACCCTTCCAATGGTTCTTAAAATAAACTTAACCAACACAATTCTCTTGAACATGATTACATAAGGGAGACTCATGGTGAATATTAACCACCCAAAATAAGTTCAAAATCAGTGCACACCACATCGACAAGGTTTTCTAAGTTTGGGTCCTTATAGGAAGCATGTACTCGAATCAGCTAAGCATTTTCCCTTGTGAAGTCTTCCACACTTGCAATGTGGAGTAGTTTGGACAACTGGACATTCTTGCACCTTGGGGTTGAACCCTTTATCCTTGTTTATCCTTGGGGGAGGAAGATTGGTTGGACCTTGACCCATTTGTTTTTTACCATCATGGAACTTGTCATTTTCGCCACTTTTGTTCTTTGATGGGAGAATCCACCACCCTCGATCTGAGCCCTCTTGGACTCCCTAGAATGCTCCCTCAACTTCTCATCTTCAATTTGTTCTGCATAAATCATGAGTCGGGAGATATTCATTTCCTTAACTACTATTGGGGTCTTGCACTCCATAGAAACTAAATTGAAACACCAGAGATGAACTTGCTCATTCTTGCCCTTGAATTGGCATCCATGAATGGTGCATACTTAGACAATTTAGTGAACTTGAGGGAATACTCCCTCACACTCATATTGCCTTGGCGGAGGCTAATGAACTCTTGGACCTTAGCCTCCCTTAGCTCCAATGGAAAGAATCGATCTAGTAAGGCGCACTTAAACTCTTCCCAAGAAATTTGTCCTGCTACTTCACCCCTCTCATCTACCTATTGATCATACCATACTTTGGCGACTCTCTAGAGTTGATAAGCTACAATCTCAGGTTTCTCATATGGATATATCCCCATGATTACTATAATTTGATAGGCCTCATCAATAAATTCTACCGAGTCTTCATCTACCTTGGAGCTATGGAACTTTGGTGGATTCATTCTTATAAAGTCCTAGATTCTAGTAGCCAGGGTAAGTATTTGAGGAGGAAGAATGACATATAGGTTGGCTTGGTTGGCCATAGTTTGAGTCAACATGGTGAAAGTGGCCGAGATTTTTGCACGAGAAACCCCATCTAATGTTAGACTAGAGGAACTTGGTCCTCATTCAAATCTCTTGGTGGAGGCATTTTGTTTGGAAGCATGATTTAGAAAATCATAATGAATACTTTGTTAGATGATGGAAATCTTAGGACAACTCTAAGGCACGACATGATTCATGAAAGAAGTAAAAGATTCCTAAACGCCTCGTAGTCTCCCATTCATAGTTATGGCGTACTTCACAACCATGAACAGAACCTTATTTGATGTAGTATATTGGACACCGAGGATCAGTTCAAAATCTCATGCTTTGATACCAAGTTTTTCATGCTCCAAGCCTAAGTCCTAGTCGTAACACAACAAATGAGGAACTTGAAGGTTTCTCACCTAGGCCTCTTAGCATTTCATAAGTAACGATCATAATCAAAAAGAAAAAAATAAAAGGAAATAGGACTAAGAAAGAATTTAATCATTAATAAGAACCAACTCTTAAACAACTCATACATGTCTATAATACCTCTAGTTTTAGACTTGGGTGGGGGATAAGACATGTCCAAGCTCACACTCAAATAAAAATAGAAATAAGTACATAAAGGTCTAAAAGTCTTGATACAACTCAGGCTTGAAAATATATAGGCTATTATTCCCAAACTAGAGGATTCACCAATAATAGTCTTCAACAATCCAAAAACTAGCCACGTATAGGAGGAGGAGAACCGGTTCCTACAAGATCATGTAGGCAAAAGTATGTGTTAATACTTTGAATGTACTAAGTATGTGGGATGCAATACAACGAAGCAACTATAATATCATAATATGCAATATGCATAACATAACAAGGGAATAAAGGCACAAGAGATGATGGATGATTGATGCATCTTTAAAACATGATTGAAGTAACATAAGCATCTCAAGTAATCATATACATACATATGTGGGAAGAGATCATAATCGACACACAAGATCATATGAGCTACTACATGGAATCTAACGTAGCTTCTTACGTTGGCTGAGGAGAATACTTGTCAGGTAGAACTCTATCAACTTATGCATGCACTCTTTCTTTAGCATTACGCTTTTGTGGATCTACTAGCCTGGCCTACAAGGAATTCTATAGTGGCACATAGTTAATGAGATAAGAAGTTGCTACTAGGATTTTCTTACCGAACCCCACCTTAAGACTCAGTCAGTGCTAAGTCAAGTCCTACGAAATACTTATAAACATAATCATAAGCATATACATTCATAAGCTTTGAAACATAACTTCATCATAATAGGAGTAACTCATTAGAAACTTTTGATCTATTTAAGTGAGAATTGTCCTTTCACAAAAGGATCCATCTTTGGTGAGAGTTGTCCTTTCATCATCATTTATACATTCATAAAAGGGCTTTCATAAATACTTCACAGCTTTCATAAACATTTGGTGAAAACCCTTCTTATTCATAACATATTTCATTTGAACTTAGTATAAATTAGGTGGGTTCAATACATGTAGACTTTAAATTGTGTAACGCAAGAGGAGTATGCATAATCTTCATAAACTCATCAATTTAAACCATTTATAAACAACCCACCATGAACACTCAAAATCCTAGTTTTTAAGTCTCGAAACATCTTATAACTCATCAATCTTTCATAGCATGTCATAACCTCATAGCAAAATACATTATGTGGTCGTAAATACATCATATCATAAGCATGTAAAATGATATCATAAAACTTATGAAATTCTCATAACTTAAAACTAAGTAAAATAAAGAAATTATTTTGGCTTCATGGGTGGAAGAAATCCATGAATGAAATTCACATACCTTGGTAGGAAACTTATGAGGGAAATCTAAGATTGGAGTAGAAACCTTGAAACCCTAGTTTCTTGCCATCTATGAACCTTGAGAGTTGAGAGCCTTGGGGAAATTTGAGAGAAATTGGAGTTGGAAGAGAATGAGGGTGTAATTGGATGGATATGGGTAGAATTAGGCATTAAACAAAATAGTTTAGGACTTAGGGTGAGGAAAAAAGTCAAAACTACCCTTCATTAAAAATTATCATAGAGCAAGTATGTGCCCGATCAACGAGTCGTAGATCAAAGTACGGTTCGTAGGTCAAGGGTTTCGTCTGGTTACACCCCTGAGTTTCAGAAACTAGCCTTTGATTCTCATTCTACGAACACCCTTCTATGGCTCGTAGTTCCATCTACGGATCGTAAACACCCCTCATAAGTCTACCCCATACTTAGAAAATTTTTACACCTCAAGACCCAAAACATGAAACCTTTTTATGGCTCGTCAATAGAACTACGGTTTGTATACACTTTCGTCTGGTTACACTTCCCCCAACTTCAAAAACTTGATTTGGTCTTCCAATCTATGGGCCGTTGTCTATGACTTGTAGTTCCCTTTATGAGTCGCAAAACCCCTTAGCACAACAACCCCCAAACTTCAAAATTTCACCAAGCGTCTGACCCATCCACAAGGCTTATCTACGATCCATAAACATAATCACAAGTCGCAAATGGGCTTCAACACTTGTGTTCTATTCCCCATTATTTCTTATTTTCGTTTAAGCTTTGAAATATTATTTTCAAGCACTAAAATGAAACCTTACAATCCTTCACCAAAACCTAGTTCTGCACTTTTTTTCGAATTTCCACCTTTTAGCATGTGGAGCCTTACAAAGGATCCAGGGATGACATTAGTATATCAATGAACAACTTTGACCTACAACCATCTCAACAAGTAGAAATTAACAGCGCTTTCCTAATGCCTCGCCATAAAGAAATTCATATCATACAAAATCAGTTTACAATGAACTGTAACAAGGACACTCAATCTCAGATTGAAATTTAAATAACGCATATATAATCTACAAACTTACCCTTATTAATGTTACTTCAATTTTTTAGACAGTTAAACTAGGATCATCGTAGAAATTTCTCAACTTGAAATGTAGGCTCAAATATGGGTAGAATAGATTTGAAGTTAGTGACTATGCCTTTTTTAACATCACGTTCAAATCATTATCCATTTTGTGGTCAACTTCTTTTATTAGATCATTTCTTTCTACTACAGGTGACTTTCCTTCCATTTTTCTTTTCATTTCTTCCAATCAATTTGTTCTTTTTTTCACTTTTTCTATCTTTTTCTTATAGCACACGCCATTTATTTTTATTTTATATATAGTTATATACATAAATAAAATATTAAGAAAGTACGTCCAAGTACATAAAAATGAAAAGAAAAGGTCGAGAATGAAATATTTCTTACTTTCATATACTTTTTTTCTGTTACATATTAGTTAATTCACAAATCCAATATGATGAAGAAGAGAAATGATAATCTTGAAGATTAATGTTCATGAAACAGATATGTACCGATTAGATAAAATAATCCCAGAAATATCACTACTAGAATATAAATACATAAAACTATTACAACA
>JBCEWC010015527.1:0-13672 GCA_038996855.1 Solanum aculeatissimum
TCATGGTTGAGTTTTGGTAGTCACGGGTTGAGTTTAAGTGGCCGAACGCAAAATGGATCATTTGGTGGCCTAGAGAGACCGTTTGGACAGTGAGCTTTGAGATAACATAACTTTTGATACGGATTGAACCATGTGAGAAACTACATATTAAATGGAAGCTCTTTGAGTTAGTTTCGCAACGTAACTGGTTTCACTTGATACGGCTGAGAAAGTTAGGGCTAAAATAGTGAGACTGCCTAAAATTCATAAAACATTGGAAATAGGCTCTGAAAATGGCCCAAGGCAAGGACCACGGACCGTGTGAGGGTCCATGGTCTGTGTGGGGGTCCGTGACATGGTCCAGTGAGCTCAGGGTGGCCAGGACCCACCTCAAAACCCAAGTCATTTCTTACGGACCACCCCACAATCTGTGAGACCTCAAACGGCTCGTATGGGTAGTTGTGGAGTGGGGCAGTGTGTTGTTCATGTTGTGGGGTTGATTTCTGGACAAAGTATGGCTCCACGGACCAGAACACGGTCTGTGTGAAGCCATATGGTCTGTGAAACCCCTCCATGAAGTGTTCCAGAAAGTCCCCCAAGAGTCTGAGCTGAGACATTAGCCAAGTAAGGCCACATGACCGGTGGTACGGTCCGTGTGCCATGGTATGGGCCGCGAGGGTCCACCGTGTGGCACTGTGTTTAGTTATTTTCTCCATTTCATTAAGGATCAAGTCGTAATTTAATGAATCCCTAGGCCTCTTTTTGGCTTCCTAAAGTCCCCTAAACCCCTAAAACATGACCCTAACCCTTATACATCTTTTCTAACATTCTCAAGACTTCATCAAATCCTCTCAAGCCTCTTGATCACCATTGTCGAAGCTTTGAAGGAAATTTGGGCAAAAGGTTTGATTCTTGCTTCTCTATTCAATTCAAGTGCTTGGGTATAAGGTATGTAGGTTTTGATTCATGGATTCCCTTTCATCCATGAAGACCCAAGAACCCTAACCTTTAAATTTTGATTTTAAGTTTCTTCAAGTTATGAGTTCTTCAATTATTAATGTAGTTTAGTGTTGGGAATTATGTGCTGTAGTTTTTAGGTAAATTAAGCATGATTTAAACTTGAATTTCATGAATCTCATTGGAAAGTTTGAAGGATTAATGTGCATGTTCCCAAATGGTTTAATTAAGCATGGGTAAATTGCATTATGCTTTAATTATGGATTTTCACATGATTTAGGATGAATTACCTTCCAAATTGTGAAATTATGCTTGAATTCCATTACCCATGTTCTTGTTCCTCGTTCATGGCATATGCATGAAATGTTGTTATGATGAAACTCTTAACATGATTTGATATGTTAAAGACTTGTGATCACATAGTCTCTCCGTTATGGCTCTTTGAGCATATTGGGTGCTTGCACAAACCATGACATATTTTGAATGCTTGATATGATAAGTTATGTAGGTGGGATACTCTTATTGCATTGATTGATCATGAAAATGATTTTGGAAACTCTTGATGGCCTTTGGCCTAAGCATAAGCATGATTTGATCAATGGATTGGTTTTGACTAATGATGTATGATTTGAAAAGAATGTGAGTCTTCCGATTTGATGTTGCATGCATATATATGTATTTTCGTGGGATGAGGCTTAGTACCGAGGGATTGGAGGTGGGTGGACTATCTCCACAGGGTCCATACTCCTTTCCGTCAAATCATGTGCCAACATGGGATTTCTCCCTACATGGGATGACTTGTATGTTTCCCTTCTTTCAAGGGTGATTAGAGTACTACTTGGCAAGTAGTCCGAATCCGGGTAGTAGCTCCCTCGGGTCTCTATTATTGTCGGTTGAGGTCACATCCCCACTATATATTGATCATAGGATTGCATCTCATGCATCATGACATAGCATATTGTTATATTATTCTTTGGCTACGTGCATCCCTTTCGTATCACGTGTCCCCTTTGACATGTTTCTTGGTCATACTACCTTGTCATATGCATTGCATGCCCGCATACTTAGTGTTTAATTATGCTAACCCATATTCTTTTTCTACATGTTCTAACCATGTAGGGACCGGAGACGATATCTACATTCTACCGGACGACGCTTGATCACTTTGTGAAGACTTTGCTAGTGGTGAGCCTTTTTGTTTAAGAACAATAACCACCGTCTATCTACCTATTTTATAGTATGTCATTTACTTTCTTATGTATTGAGGGTGAGCCTCAAACTTTGTCGAGGCCCCGCTTATCTATGTAGAGGCTTGTTGGACCATTCTGAACTCTTGTACGTTGACTTGTTATGTTAGACGTTATTGTTATGTAATACTATGCTATTTAGCCTTGATTATAAAATGGTCTTTTATTATGCTTATGACTTGTATGTTGGGAATTGTGAATGACTATGTGCTTATGTGGAACGTCCCATAATCCCGGTGTGCCCTCATAGTGGAATCCTATTTACCCGTTCTCTTAGAGATAATTGTTATGTGTTATTTGAATCCATGCTTTTCCCATTCCCGATAACATCCCCATAGATCGAGTCCCAAGTCCCCAATCCCTTAGAGCTTATGTGTTATGTGTTTAGCTTCCACGCTTCCGAATCGATGATATATGTAATGATGCTATGATGGCTTGATCGAGGACCTTCAGGTTCTCCTTCGCCATATCACATCTAGACCCCTATCCGGGTCGTGAAAATGGACATGGGACAACCTCTGTAGACTCTTCTATGAATAATAGACTCACCAATGAGGGTAGACACCTCAGAGGGTTCACATAACAATGCGAGACACACATCATGCCTATTAGAAATAAATTGAGTATTGAAAGATAGAGTGGCACCGTCCAATCAAGCATACACATCATAATCATAAACCTTTAACATACCAATGAAAACATCGAGTGCCCCATCCACCTCTTACCTCTCTTGAAGATCATAGTATCAATTTCCATGTGAAGCACCTCCTAGAGTTTGGGTACCTTCTTGCACTTTCCCTCTTGGAATCATTTGACCTTGAGGACAACCTTCCCTACCTTTGATGGCAACATTAGGACACTCGAAGATGTTGTGCCCCATTTTCCACAACCAAAATAATCACCCAATTCTCTCGGGTAAATACCTCTATGGTTCTTCCCACACCTTCAATACTTAGGAATGGTAGTGCCACCACTCTTAGCACCACCAACTTGAGACTTTGGGTTGGGAACCCTAGCTTTAACAAACCTTAGGGTAGCAACTTGAGGTGGTCCTTGGCCTTGTTGGAAATGTCCTCTACCTTCGAACATAGCATGTAGAAGTCTTTCTTCAAAGTGAGTCGTCTTTCTCCCTTCCGCAGAAGCCACTGGACAAGCCCTCATCTTATCTCCAATACCGCCACACTTGAAACAATAATTAGTGTCGGCCAAACGCTTTCATTGATGCTTCTTACCACACCCTTGACAAATGGTGAAAGGGCATCATTCCTTGTGAACTTGAGCATCAGAACACCAATAGAAGATAAGCACTATCAGCTCGGGCTTTCTTAGCCTTGCTCCTTGCCTTCTCCTAATTTGATGCTCTAGGTGTGATCATCTACTGACTTAGTTGAGGGAGCACATCTTGAGTCAATAGCTATAGGGAATATCAAAACTCTACATTAGAAACTTTAGTGCTGGGAATTGATCAGCTACCAGGGTATAGTTACCATCTTGTCCACCACTTTGATTGGCCTGGGACGTATTCTGAAATGTAAAGGTTGGGAATAAAAAATAAACCTTAAAGGATTTAGTTATATCACACGATATAGATCATTAAGAAGTGAGTCGTTTCCTAAATGCCTCGTAGCTTCCTATTCTTAGTTGTGGCATGCTTAACAACCATGAACAAAACTCTACTTGACGTGATAAGTTGGATTTATGAGGACCATTTACAAACCCAATACTTTGATACCAAGCTTGTCATGACCCAGACCTAGGGCCTAGGTGCGACATGGCGAATGGGAACCCAAGAGTACCCAAATAATCCCCATAACATATCTTAAGCACATCCTTGGTTGCGGAATATAAGATAAACATCAAATAGTCAATCTAAGGGGATTCAGGACTTAGGACGCAAGTTATGAGGAAAATAGGTAAGAGACTTCCATCATTTAAACAACACTAAGGGAATGGATAATGGGACACACTCTATGGGGAATAGGGAATTAGGATATTTCACCATCTCAGAATCAACATCACAAACATCAAAATACAAGGGATAAGTCATCATAGAAGCTTAGACATCATATAGTGCATATATAAACACCTCTAAACATGATTAGGATAAGGCTAAGACATGTCCCGGGCTCACCCTCAAAAGAAGAAATAAATTAATAATGTCTCAACATAACAAGATGGATAAAAGGTGGGTATCGCCCTCGAACTAGAGGACTCACCACAACAAAATATCTTCAAGTATCGATAGCCACAAGGAGGTGGATGAGAAAGTGCTCCGGTCCCTACATGGTTAGATCATGTAGGCAAAAAATATGCATTAGTACTTTGAATGTACTAGTATGTGGGATGCAATGCAATAATAGATCATAAGCTACATAGATAAGGTGCATAATCATTTACAATAGAAATAAGCTCAATATGACATGCATGAATAATGCTTTGATGAAATCATACATGAAAGGTAAAACATAACTTCTTGTTATCATACATATGTGGGAAGAGACCATAAGCAACATATAAAATCATGCGAGCTACTATATGTAATCTAATAAACTTCTTCCATTGGAAAAAAGGGAATCTACCTGCCAAGGTAGTACTCTATAACCATGCATATTTAGTGAATAAAATGGCCTACGTGGATCACTAGCCTAGCCTAGCCTACAAGGGCTCCACTGGTGGCACATAGTTAAAAAGATAAAAGATTGCTACTAGGGTTCCCTTACCAAATCCCACCTCAACCATTTGGTGCTAAGTCATTTCCACCAAATACTTGTAACGACCCTCCAGGTTATTTATGAGGTTCCGTTAATATTTTATCAGTTTGAGCATTTGTATAGTGACCACGAGCTATTTGTGACTTATTAAAAATGATTGTTCGGTTAATGGGTAAATTATTTGACAATTATATAACTTTTCAAGTTAAACGAGAGATTATAATCGTAAAATAAATTTCCAAGTAAGTTTTAGTAAATGGCCTCGAAACAAAATTCTGACAGTTCCATCAGCTCTGAGACAGTCAAATTAGGCTAGGAGCATGTTCAGAACAATTATATTGAGTTTTTCAAATTTAGCCTCTAAAATGGGTCAATAGTTGACTTTAGTCAATGTCCTTGGTAACATGCTCCCAACGAAAATTTTGACTGCACCGTTGGATTCAAAACATCGAGTTTAGTCTAGGAGGACCTTTTGTTCGATTCTTGAGGCTTCTGGGTGTATTTTGATCCATTCGGTAGATCTTGATATTGGAAAGTGGGACCTATATTTGAATAAAATAACCTCCGATGGGAATTTTGACTACACCATTGGGTTTAGAATGTCATTTTCGGTCAAATTTCATATATGGTTGTATTTTTTCGACTCCGAATGAGGTCAGAGCATCGAAATTAAGTTTGAGCAGTTGCTGAAAATTTGAAAAAGCAGAGGAGGACGTGGCCAACCATGAGCTGCCACATGGAGGTGGTTAAAAAAATAAATAATATAAAAAGGCTGGCAATCTGGAAAAAATTTCCAGAAAGCAAAACGCATGACACACAGTTCAATGCACCACTTTCTAACGCGATTTCTTGCCCATTTTTTAGCCGATTTTGGTGATTCAAAAGCCTAACTTGTATTTTTTTCAAAGAGGAACACTCTGGGAGCTTTGGAAACTAATTTTGGCACGTCATTTGAGGTACAAATTGACATTTTCCTTTTGAGTATTGAATGTATTTTGTGAACCTTTGATATGGGATTTCTTATCTATTTTAAGTCAGATTTTGGTAAAATTGGGTCTATAGTATGCGTTTTAGTGTGGCTCACATCGTAGTAATGTCAGAATTAATTGATAGAGCTCTATTTGGTGCGAAAATGATGTTTTAGCTGTGGTTTACATTGTAATTTTTTAGAAAATTTTGAGTTGTGATATTTCGTCCGTTTCTCATCAAAATTAAGTAAAATTTGGGTCTAAATTATACTACTTATTGAGACCTATTTTTGATGATTCTGAGACTCGTTTTGGGTTTAATTTCTGGCTATAGACTTGGGGTGATGTAGAGTTCATTTTAGGGGAGTTGTCTTTGTATTTCAGGTGTGAGATCCATTTCTCCCTATTTTAGTCGCAGTTAACGTATCTTCCCTATTTCTTGAGTTATCACAACCAAAATAGCCGTAATTATATTATAATTCATGTTTTGACAGTTTTAGCGGCATTTGAGGTGATCAAGAGAGGCAAAAATCATGTGGACTGATCCGAAGCACGTGGACTCGCCTTCTAGGCAGGCTAGACTTCTTTATCCCTTAGACTAAGCTAAAATGGGTATCGTGGTTGTATGTGGACTAAACCCACTGAGATATATATGCGGTATGTAATGATATGAGATGTATGGATGGTATATAATGATATGAGATACTGTCTACTGTAATGAGTTTGATATTAGCTATAACTATGATATTAGCTGAGTCCTGACACTGTTGCACTGCGGAAGGGTCTAGTAGAGGTTGGATATGGGCTAGTTCCCTGTGATAGGTACATATTCTGACTTAATTCTTGTTAATGTGGATGTGTAGCTTGGTGCTACTGGATATGCTAATTATGAGGTCATTTACTAATGGTATGTCATACTATAGATTGATTCTGGAATAGATATGATTTTTCTAGGCTTAGTTGTTCTTGATAATTATGGTATGCTTGTAGATATTTATGTTTACTCTATTGTGAGTGCCTAGATCGCGGTATATGGGCGGATGATTGTGAGTGCATGATATATACATTTTTAGATCGGGTGTCACGTATTGACATAAATATATATTTTTGGATCGGGTGTCACGTACAAACAAGATATACATTTCTATATCGGGTGTCACGTACCGATACGATATACATTTATGGATTGGGTGTCACGTACTAACACAATATATATTTTTGGATCGGGTTTCACGTACCGACATGATATATATTTCTAGATCGAATGTCATGTACTAACATAATGTACATTTTTGGATCCGGTGTCATGTACCGACATGATATAGATTTTTAGATCAGGTGTCACATACTGACACTATATACATTTCTAGATTGGGTATCACATATTGATATGATATACATTTCTAGATTGGGTGTCAGGTATCATCACGATATACATTTCTAGATCAGGTACCACGTATTGACACAATGTAAATTTCTAGCTTGGGTATCACGTACTGACATATATATATTTTTGGATTGGGTGTCACCTACCGACATGATATACATTTCTAGATTAGGTGTCATGTACCGATACAATGTACATTTCTAGATCGAGTGTCACATACCGACATGATGTACATTTCTGGATCGAGTATCACGTACCGACATGATATATATTTCTACATCGGGTGTCATGTACCAACATGATATACATTTTTGTATAGGTTGTCACATATTGACACAATATACATTTCTGGATCAGGTGTCACGTACCACACAATATACATTTCTAGATTAAGTTTCATGTACCAACACGATATAAATTTCTAGATCAAGTGTCACGTATCAACATGATATATATTATAGGGTCGGGTGTCATGGCCTGACACACTATGATACTCTAAATCGGGTGTCACATTCTGACACAGGACTAGGTTCAACTGCCCTGAGTGGGTAGGGGATTACACTATTTTAAAGGGGTTCTACTCGAGCACTACTTTGCCCTTGATTGTGCGTGGGTATACCCTCTGGGCTTTTGGGGGCTTAGCATACGTACAAGCATAGATATTAAGGCCTTGCACCCACGTACAGTCCAACCCCTTGACTACGTGATACTAAGAGTTTGGGTTTCACTATGGTTTGTCAGCTGGGGTGTGATCTGTTACTTGATTTCGGCCATTGGAATACGATAATATTACTGTGATACTTATGGTTAGACGAATTGCGAATGCTAGTTTTACTGTGATTCCTTCCACATTTGCACATTTTATATTTACCGTATTTCACTCAGTCAGTTGATGATGCCTACTGGTGCCTTCATCGGTACTCACCTCTACTTTTCTACATTTACTCATGGTACAGGTATAGGTACGAGTCGTGACCATTGACTTAGGGACCTATTAAAATTTCAGGAGACCTTGGTGAGTATTAACAACTTCAGGTCTTCTATGGTCTCCTTCTGTTCTTGGGTTGTCTTTTGTATTTGAACCCTGGCCTTGTACATTATAGTTTTGGCTTATATATGTAAGAGCTTATTCTGGTTATGTGTATGGTCATGTATATTTTTATTTTTGAGTCTATAGTAACTGTGTAGATGACTTCCAGGTCCTGGGATAGGTTGTGGTTGGCTTGGTTTGTATGTTGGTTGCTATTATTATGCTTAGCTAGTAGGACAGGTACCACGAGTATTAGGTTGACTTGCCTGTATATGGGACCTAACAGGCCCCATAATGACCTGAAAGGTTGGGTCGTGACAAATACATTTTAAAACATATGCATAATCATATTCATTCTTAAACTTGTAACATAGCATCAATTTATAAGGAGTAGCTCATTAAACTTAAGATCCATCATGTGAGAATTTTCCTTATCACAAGGGGAGCTATCTTTTTGGTGAGAATTGTCCTTATCACCATCTTTAACATTCATAAAAGGGATTCATAACTTCATAAACTTTCATAACTTGTAGTTGAATCCTCATCTTTTGGAAATCATACTTCATTAGAGAACTTAATATAAAAATTGGGTGGGTGAGTGGATGTGAGCTTTAAATCATGAAACTCAAGAGGATTATGCATAAATGTAGTGAAAAAAAAACATTCTCTAGAACCTACCACAATCATTCATATCATCTTTCAAACTTAGATATGGAAACGTGAAGTTAATCTTATAAAAACATCAACTTCATAGTATCTCATGGTATCATAATATTCATAACTTTAATATCATAAAATAGCTCACAATAATAAATCCTTAAAAGTAATTCATACAATTTCATTCAATAGATGAAGTTCTCAACATAAAGCATGCATATTAGGAGTAATAGAAAGTACCCATAAGAAATCAACTTGAATTTTAAAGGATTGAGTGAAAAGGGTTTTGGCGATCCTTGAGTGGAAAATCCCATGGATGAAGAACCCACATACCTTAGACAAAAATAGAGAAGAACGTTGAAGAGAATCTTGGATTTGATGAAAAGTTTAGAAGAAATTGGAGCTTGTTCTTCAATGGAGAATTTGGGCCTTATTCCTTGAGAGAGAAATTTGGAATGAGTGAAGGAGAGGGTTATTAGGACATGAACATAGGCTTAGAAAGGTGTATTTGGGTTAAATAGGTCAAAAACCCCTTTTGGGAAAGTAAAATATTATCAAAAGTCAAAAAAATAATATTTTAATGTATCTCAATAGCAAAATTGGTGGTCCAAGGGTCCCATCATTGAACCATTCAGTGGTACACCAAATAGGACCTTCAGTCCACCTTTTTTTGACAATTTTTAAAACTTTTTGGAGCGATTCGACAGTCAATTTGACGGTCAAATTGACCATCGACCTTTTTGACCGCCCAGATAGGCTTCAGTGAAATACTATAACTTTTTACTTTGAACTTGAAATAAGGCAAAATTGGATGCTTTGTAAAGCTATTTCAAAGACCTACAATTTAGTAGGTAGTGGGTCAGCTAATTTATTATGTTCTAAAAGTATGACTATTTAAAGTTGACCCTTATACGAATTCATACTGAAACTTAGCCGATTGGAATCCTTTTGTCTTGGCTCGATGTAAGAGATGCCTTATGACCCCAAACTATATGTAATCCACTTTGAATACCTATAAATTGATCCCACTACATTAGAAGTCATCAAGTTGAGTCTATACGCATATGAGGAATGACTTGGGTCTTAGCTGAAGATCTAGAGCATTACAATATCCAACAACAACTCTAAACATGAGTGGGATGAGGGCCAAGACATGTCCCGGGCTCACCCTCAAAATAAAAAGTAAAGTAATAATGTCTCAACATAACAATCTAGATAGAAGGTGGGTATGACCCTCGAACTAGAGGACTTACCATAATGAAATATCTTTAAGAACAGAACTAGCCATGAGGAGATGGATAAGGAAGTGCTCCAGTCCCTACATGGTTAGATCATGGAGGCAAAAAGTATGTATTAGTACTTTGAATGTACTAGTATGTAGAATGCAATGCAATAATAAATCATAAGCTACATAGTCAAGATGCATATGAATTTTATGATATTCAAGAAATACACCATAAGGACATTTCGAGTCGCTTGGGAGGTGTTACAATATCTCCCCCTTGGGAATATTTGTCCCCGAATGTAATGGAAATATGCTTGAGAGGAGTAACACGACAAACTTCAGCCCCAACATAAATACTTCAATGCAACTTTAAACATCACTTTCATGAAAACTTCAAACTTATGAGTCAAATATCATCAAAACTTTCTACCATGAGTAGGAATGTATGCAACATGACATATGGGGGCTGAAATACATGAATTGACACTTTAAACATGACTATCTTATTACCTTAAGCTTGATTAGAGTGGAAATGATAAGGATATCATTTCATCATGTCCACTTCCACTTTCCAAGTTGCACTCTCAACTTATTCGTTCCTCCAAAGGACTTTAACGGACGCTATATCTTTTATTTCTCAATCTCTTCACATTCCTATCCAATATCTCTATCGAAACTTCTTCACATGTAAAATTTTCCTCAACACGCACATCCTCTCAGTGGGTTCTTTCTCACAAAATCCTGAACTTTTGTTGCCAGTGTAGATGCTTGGGGATGATTGAAACCTTTCTATTTTCTTGGTTGGCCAAGACTTAGGCCAACATGGTAAAGGCGGTTCTAAACTCCACATAAGTGACATCCTTCTCTTGTTGCATGAGAGGGGCTTGGTCTTCGGCCACATCCCTTGGCAAAGGTGCTATCCTTGGTGGCATAATCTAGAAATGGAAAAGAGGGCATCGTTAGTTAGGGAAATAACCTTATATACTTCTAATGGCACAACTTGAATCATAAAGAAGTGAATCATTTCCTAAAATGCCTCATAGCTTCCTATTAATAGTTGTGGCGCGCTTCACAACCATGAACAAGACTTTACTCGATGCGGTATGTTAGATTTCAGAGGACCATTTGCAAACCTAGTGCTCTGATACCAAGCTTGTCACGATCCAAGCTGACGACCTAGGTGCGACACAACAAATAAAAACCCAAATAAGCCTCATAAAATATCTTATGCACGTCTTTGGTTGTGGAATATAATACAAGAATCAATTAGTCAAACTAAAGGGATTTGGGACTTTGAACGCAAGTTATGGGAAAATAGGTAAGGGACTTTCCATCATTCAATCTCATTAAACGACAATAAGGGAAGGGAAACATGGGACACACTCTATGGGGAAATAGGGACTTAGAAAAATTCACTATCTCATAATCAACATGATAAACATCAACATACATGGGATAGGGACTAAGGGATAAGTCTCTATAGAAGCTTAGACACCGTATAGTGCATACATAGTATAAGTACCCAACAACACCTCTAAACATGAGTCGAATAGGGGCCGAGACATGTCCTAGATTCACCCTTAAAATAGAAGTAAAGTAATAATGTCTCACCATAACAAGCTAAATATAGGTGGATATCACCCTCGAACTGGAGGACTCACCACAATAAAATATCTTCAAGAACTGAACTAGCCACGAGGAGGTGGATGAGGAAGTGCTCCAGTCCCTACATGGTTAGATCATGTAGGAAAAAAATATACATTAGTACTTTGAATATACTAGTATGTGTGATGTAATGCAATAATAGATCATAAGCTACATAGTCAAGATGCATAATCATATACAATAGAAACAAGCTCAATATGACATGCATGGATAATGCTTTGATGAAATCATATGTGAAAGGCAAAATGTAACCTATTGTCATCATATATATGTGGGAGGAGACCGTAACCAACATAGAAGACCATGCGAGCTACTACATTAAATCTAATAAACTCTTTTTATTGGGAAAAGAGGAATCTACTTGCCAAGGTATAACTCCATAAACTTGCACATGCATCTTTAGTAAATAAAATGGCCTACTTAGATCCACTAGCCTAGCATACAAGGGCTCCTATAGTGACACATAATTCATGAGACAAAGGGTTGCTACTAGAGTTCCCTTATCGACACCCATCTTAATGCCCCATTCGGTGCTAAGTCATTCCCACAGAATACATTTGAAAACATAGCATACCATATTCATTCATAAACTTGTACCATTGCATCATCCTATAAAGAGTAGCTCATTAAACATAAGATCCATCATGTGAGAATTGTCCTTATCACAAGGGGATCTATATTTTGGTGAGAATTGTCCTTATCTCCATCTTCAACATTCATAAGAGGGATTCATAACTTCATAACTTTTAATTGAACCCTCATCCTTTGGAAATCATACTTCATTAAAAAAACTCGATACAAAAATTGGATGGGTTAATGCATGTAAGCTTTAAATCATGAAACTCAAGAGGACTATGTAATAATAGATTGAAAATCATCAACTTAAAACATTCTTAAGCACCCACCATAATCATTCATATCATCTTTAAAACTTAGCAATGGAAATATGAAATTCATCTTATAAAATCATCAACTTCATTGCATCTCGTAGTATCATAACATTCATAACTTTGAATATCATAAAATAGTCCATAATAGAAAATCCTTGAAAGGAAATCATGCAATTCAACTCAATAGATGATAATTTCAAATAAATCATGCTTAATAGGAGCAATAGAAAGTACCCATAAGAAAACAACCTTGAAATTTGAAGTATTGAGTAAAATAGGTTTTGGGACCCCATGGGTGGAAGAACCCATGGATGAAGAACCCACATACCTTAATATCTTGAAATTGAAGAAGAAAACTTGAGGAACCTTGTGGGAATCACCTTGAAGCTTGGTATTCAATGGGTGAGCTTGAAACTCTAAGAGATTGGAAGATATTTGTAAAAGGAATAATGAGAGGTTTTGAGAGGATATTGAGAGAGATTTCGGGATAAAAATTAGCAAAGTTTTGGGGATTTATGCATATAAGAGTGTTGGAATATGTCCCAATTTTCCTCACATAGTTCTAAAAGTTTTCAGAAAAATTTACACATAGGGAAAACAAGTGGGTGACGCGATCTTGCTCTCGCTAATGTCATTTTTTTGCGAAGTTCAATTTTCCCCATTTTGACCTAGGAATGAGTTTAGTCCTTTTATACTATCTGGGACCATCTCTGCAATGCGAATTCATCGTATACTTTTTTGGTTAAGGTAAAATCAACTGATAAATTATCTTTCAATATAGTTGACCTAAAAATCGAAGGAAATCAAGAGATTTAAATACTAGTGTCAATATCAAGAGATTAAAGTTTTCAATCCAGGGAATCCATTAAAATATATTCAGGATTAAAGAATTAGCCCAAGTGGCACCCCACCCTTCTCAAAAGGGTTAAATTCAATTTCACCTCTCGGATAGGACA
>JBCEWC010015528.1:0-13671 GCA_038996855.1 Solanum aculeatissimum
TATATATATATATATGTGTGTGTGTGTGTGTGTGTGTGACACTTGAGTCGTGTCTTAAGAAACTATTTCAACAGTGTGAAATATTTTTCAAAATTAAACAAACCTTTTCTGATTAATTAGAGGATACATAAATGAATGAAAAATATTTTTACTACAAAATAAGCAAGTGAAAAAAAAGGTTTATATAGTGAGCTAATGTTTTTCACTAATTTGGTTGATCTTCTCCCATGTATAATTGTATATAGTAGTGCTAAGGTGTTGAAGTGGAGTAGAGGAGAAGAAAAACTTGGGTGACAAAGAAAAGACCAAGTTGATAACATAAACACAACACAAAGGTACATAGGATTTAGCCAGACAATTTCAACTCAAAGAAACAAAAATCCAGAAAAAAACACAATTTTTGTTGACTAATTAAACACACATAATGAAGTCCTAGTGGACTTTGATCCAAAAAAAAAAGTCCTAGTGGACTCATTGTCGGCGGAGCCACTTGAATTAGGTTCATTAAAAAAAAATTGATAGAAAATTATATTTTATATTTGTTTGTTTGTTTCAATCGATTGTATACATACACAAGATTTGTATAACAAATTCTATTGTTGAATAATTGACACAATTGTGCATGTTAGTGATATTTATTTAAGGAGCTAAGTTTATCGTTAAATGACTATGACAGATATTGCTATATATAATTTAATAAGAATAAAAAAATAATTTAACGAAAAAATTATGTAATTCTTCATATATATAAATATTGAAACACATACACAAATTATATATTCAATCAATACACATCCACAAATTATGTATTAACTATACATATCATCATAACTCCACTAATCAATTCATATAAATAAAGCAAAAGAGTTTTGTCATACATATACAAATTATGTAATCAATCGATATATATCCAATAACTACAATAATAAAAAAATTCTTATAATCAATCTATACAAGTACAAGTCATGTATGGTAAGAAATTATAATCATATACAACAGCCGCAATTTATAGGTTTTTTTTCATTCAATTTATGTAAACGGTTAACTTTCGAATTTCATATACAAACGGAAATGACCCCAACTGTTATAGCTACAATTACAAAATATAGTTATGTAAACTATAACTATTTTGACCTATTAAATTTCATGTGATGAAAGACTCATATTGTGCACGGGTCCAATAGTTATTTATAAAATTATTTTTTAAATTATCTTATTAAATAACTAATAAATATTATTACTATCCATAAATTTTAAGTGATATTAATTAAATAATTTAAAATACTGCTCCAAATAAATTATATATATATATATATAAACCATTTCATTTTTATTTCTTACAAATCTAATATAAATAAGCCATTGAGTTTCTATAACTAAACTATTCTCCTTCATGTATAGTTAATTTTTTGCTGAAAGTAATTATAAAATTCACACAAATATTAACGACATTCAAAGAAATGAAGCTATAACCAAACAATATAAATTTAAAATTTAAAAACATAGTCAAAACGAGTCTCGTAATTTCAGAAAAAATATACAATAATTAAATTAAAATAAAAATATAAAAAATTAGAAAGTAGTGTAGCAGCAGATAATTCGATAGCTTGCTATACGCCTACATCCGTTGCCAAAATCAGGTGGGGCCCAGGAATAAGTAGACATTCTTTTTGGCCGAGAAAAATAACAAAGGAGATGCATGAAGTCCGACTGGACTCATAGTCGGCGGAGCCACGTGGATGCAAGGTTCATCCTAATTTTTTTAATAAAAAATTATATTTTACATCCCAAATTAAAATTATATTTTTACCTGAATATATAGTAGGTGTTTAATTTTTATTGCAAAGATAAATAAAGAAGTGGTGCAATGTTCAGAATAATGTTATAAAAATAATAATTTGAAAATAAAAATAAAGACTTGAGACATGAGAACAACATTTCTTAAAGAAGATATTGCCGGTATACAAATTTAAGAAAAATATTGACAATCTTCTTCAGAATACAATAAGCTACTAATAGATATTTTGTAGATTTTTTTATATTACTTTGTAGGAAAAATATTATTACTTATAGAGCAAAGATTTAATCTTTTCAAAATAGATACATTATTTTTGGAATTAACGCATTCAATTTTATTCAAATTTAAATCTAAACAAAATGAAATTGTATTTATACAAAAAATTCAAAATAAAATATCTATATAACATGAAATACTACTACAATATCTAGGCAGGGCAATACATCACTTTTCGAATACACATTTAATTTTATTCAAATTTAAATCTAAACAAACTGAAATTATATTTATACAAAAAATTCAAAATAAAATATCTATATAACATGAAATACTACTACAATATCTAGGCAGAGCAATTGTGCCCCAAGATGCGTATAAATAGGCGGTGGGCTTAGGGCTGAAGGGTTGTTTGAAACTTTTAATCACTACTATATTCATTGAAGACAGAAGTTAAAATTTCAAAAATGAAAATGAATTTTTGTTTAAATATTATAAACAAACACTGATTTAATAAAATTTAAGAATTGAGCTCCAAGTTGCATGGACAATCGACGAGAAAAATTTGAAATTTGAATTTGAAGTTAAAGTTGTATTTAAATATTATTAATAAATATTGATTTCAAATCAAAACTTACAATGTTTATCTTCAAATCATAGTCAAATGCCTATCATTACTATTTCTAGTCCATATTAAGTAAATTGTTGGGGTATGACACACCCTTTAGAAAAAATAATTAAGAACATAAAAAAAATCAAAGACTGCTTTTCATTATTATCTTTTTTATTTTTCCCAACAAATTCTCTTAGAAAATGTAAAATAATTAAAAATCTCTTAAAATGAAGAATAAATAAAAAAAAGTCTCAAAAAATTTTTGTTGAATTTTAAATAATTAGTTTTCCGACACGTGCATGCGTTGCACGTGTATACTGAGTCATATGACATTAGAGATATCTTATTTGGGGAAAAAATAATCCATACATGTTGTCTTTGGAGTTATGAAATGCCTCCAATAGCAACGTCTGTTATATTTTTACTTCTAGAAAAATAATACTACTCCCTCCGTTCACTTCAGTCTCGAAAAACATAAGAAAGCACAGGATGAAATTCACCTTTTTTATCAAATTTTCATAGAGGGTAAGATAAGAATTAGGATGTGGCAAGATGACTGGAATGAAGAGAAATCCATAAGGTGAAGCTTCTCCAATTTCTACGCAATTGTGAAGAATCATAATGGATAAATAGTTGTTACTCTTTCCTCTTCACGCTTGTTCTACATATCAAAGTTGAATAGATCGTTACTACTGTCACAACACGCCTTCATCAAAGTCTTTGTCTTAAATCCCAATAATATGTGATTCTTAAGAACAACCATGAATGCTTTAGAGTAATCTACATATATGATGTGAACATTAGGGTACTGCAAACGCAGCTCCAGAATTGTTTGCCCGAGGTGCTCATTGTGAAGCTTTGCAAACATATTAAGTCCCTTATGGCTGCTGCTTTTGTCAATTCTATCGCTCTGAAAAAATAGAGTTTGAAAACCCGAAAAGCATCCCATGGGTGGAATTTCATAAACCATAATAGTTTTAACTTCAGCTTCTTTGATGAATCTTTTCATTGAATTCTTAATGGCCTCCACCACTTCAGGCACCAGATTGGTCGCCTCAAAAATAGTTTTTCCAGGTAAAAAAGTGTGCTTGTAGTCATTGAATCCTGGTTGATCCATAAATATGAGGGCCTTCTGAAGAACCTTTTTTTTTTTTAGCCAGGAAAAAAACATTAATTTTTCAAATTGAATGATGAATCAATAGGAATATGAGCGTTGTTACGCAATCTTCTTCCATGAACAAATGTTGTGAAAAGATGCAAAGCCCTTGATGGTTGTGCATATGGAACCATATGTGCTACTCCTCTTACTGTTGCAAATGTGAATTTTTTGTCTATATTCAACTTTCCATCCTCCTACTTACCCTTTGTGAAACCATTCCTGAGCTAATTAACGCATCAAGGTTCTTGATTCTATTAGGGGTACAACCGAATCTTGATCTCCACTAAATATCTAAAGAAGTACATCATGTTGGATAATGCTTTTGAGGGATGGAAGCATATCAATGTGACCATCTGATTGAGAGTAATTCAACATATCACTGCACATGCTCCATTCACAAGGTAGCTTAGTACGATTAGCATGAAGAGCCTTTTAAACCTCAGGAAGATTGAAATAGAAATATCTTTTTGATTGACGCAAACATCAACCCCCAAACTCATCTTAGTTACTTATTTGAGTAAGCACAACTCTTGTTGAACGATAGAAGGATAACAAACATCCAAAATAACATCGTAGACACTGACGTAGTCAGAAATTACTTTATAAGCTTCATCAATAACTTGATTGCATGTGATTGACACATTATGAGAAACTACAAATTCATAATCATCAAAATCACAATTCTCTTAGATTATCAAATATAACTCATCTGATATCATTTCATGTGACCAGTAATATGCGTACACTGCTGCAATATCTCTGTCTACTTTTAAAAGTGGATTTCCAATAGCTACTCTCTTAAGGTTAAACACAAAATCCTTGGACTTCTTATTATAGTCTAGTATGACATTTGCCAACTGTGGTAACAGATAAGTACAAAAAGGTAAATCAGAAAAGTAGTATGGGGGATGGCATGTTGTATGATTTTCATTAGTTATACTGCAAAAGTACAGAATAATAGCTAGAATATTGGTTGGGTATCTTTATCAGATGTAATATAGGTGAGTGAGTAGGTGTAGATTCTACCTAATTATAAGCATAACATACAAATCGTTAACGGTGACTACTATTTTCACCAAAGCGTAAAACAATTCTTACTTGTGTTTTGTGGAGGAAGAAAAATTGATAATGTAAATACTCTGCTCATAAAGTGATGAAGTGAAAGTGATACCTACCTGTTGATTAAATTATGCAGAATTTGGCGTTACCTATATGTTGATTGCATTCTGCAAGTTTTTTATGTTCGATGGGAGCTTGCCATCGGTGTTTGATATGTGTCTCACAAAACAGAGGAAAAAACAAGTTGTCTAGAAAGTTGGCAGAATAAACTTTTGTCGATACCTATTTGGTGATTGCATTCTGCAGGTTTTGTATGTTTGGTGGGAGTTTGCCATCGGTGTTTGATATGTGTCTCAAAAAACAGAGTAAATAACAAGTTATCCAGAAAGTTGGCAACATAAACTTACAAGCTATAACGGTGGAAACAATTCAAGCAGTGTTGTTCGATGTTGACAGAGGGCATCAAAAGTCGATTGGGAGAGGGGACCTGCGTTTATTTGGTATATACACGGGGATTGTAGATTGAAAAGTTGCATTGATTGGGAAAAGTTGGAACGCGTCGCAGCTGTAGGGGAAAGTAGCGGCTGGTCAAGTTATTGGAGGGGTTATTTTTAAGTTAGATATTTTTAAGTGAGAGATAATTGCGTAATTTAAGAGTTATTTTTAAGTGAGGGTTATTTACGTAATTTAATTTTGACTTTGTTGGAGTGCATCCTTTTAAGGTAATATAAATAGATATAGATATAGATTCATTTTTATATTAAGCTATAATTTTTTTTGCTTAATATGAACTAGTAAAAGTATAACTAATTAAATCTTTCTCACCTGTGAATAATTAAAGGAAAATTTACCAAAATACACGACTTATTTTATAATATTTTCAAATATTCCCTATCAAATATAAAAATTACCAAAATTTTACTTTTTCACATTTTTATCTCCACACTGATACACTTCTCCTCCAACGCCACAAACCCTTTTTTTTTCTCCTAAAATCAAGCTAAACGTGACTTGATAATTTTCAACTTCCCTCCAATTCATTAGATTCATCATATCATATGAACGAATCAAACCCAGTACAGGGAATTACAATCATATTTTCTCATAGCGAATCACATTACATGAACGAACCAAAAACTGTTTAGTGAATCAGTTAGATTTGGTTAGAGTCTGTTTAGCTTAAATTTAAGGATTGAATCTATTTTTCGTTTTAAATTCTAGCTTAAATTGATTAAAATGAATCAGTACTTATAAATCTAGTATAATGCAGTGTATCCCGATAATCTCATTTTAAATGGATTTTTATAGTTTTGTAAACGGTGAGGATATATTAAAATTAGTTACCTACACTATGGAATTTGTAAAATTTTTACATAATTAAATGGGAAAATTACATGGGCTAACAACCCATAACTTTCGTTTACATCTTTTTTAGCCCAAGTTTAATTAATTACTTAAAATAACTTTTTGGCTATTTTTTTCTTTTCTTTTTTTAAAAAAGGCGACTGGGTTAGTTTGGGCCTTTAAAGCTGACTGAAACACGTTATACCTAACGAACTAGCGTAGTTGTGGGACTCTCGCTAGTATTGACCTCCTGGAATAGTAGCGATGGTGGCTCCTAGGATGAGTCTTCGTTTAGTTAGGAGTAGGTTCTTGCAACCTTAACACACTAACGAAAAATCGCTTCCAGTTTGCAGCTGATGAAAGTCTGTCCTTTCATTACAGGCATCGGGGTGATCCGCTTCGGGACAACCTCGGCCACATGGGGCAATGGTAGTGAATTGATAGCGGTAATAATTTCGGATCGAGGAAAATTCCAATTCATACTTGAATCCCACCAGCTCACCGAAAATTAGGCCTTTCATTAATAAGATATACAAAATTTCGATATTTCTTTTTTTTTAAGCCATATATATGTGTGTGCAATTTCTTTATACATATTATAAGGATTAAAAAAAGAACATGATGGAGGGAACCTTATGGGAAATGGTGGTGGTGGAGGTCCCGGCGGTCCCGCCTTCGACGTAGTTCCACTTCCAGCTCCAGAGGAGAAGGCTGGACCTCAAAACAACGTTGGTTTCCACAATCCGACGAACGGAGTGGGGGGAGACCGATTGGTCCTGACCGCAACAACAAACTTGTCTAAAAAAAGGGCCCCCCATAGAGAGGCAGGAGCCGCCAGCCGGATCGACCAACAAATGATAGGCCAGAGAGATGGGCTCATTCGACTAATCAGTGATCCCTGGGCCTACCTAACACAGATGTCCCTGAAATAGGGGATTGATTGATCGAAAAGCTTAGGCAGGAGTAGGACATTTTATACAAATCTTTCTGATCCGCTAGCTGGTGGTTCTCTCCTTAGAGTCAAGTGGCTTTCAACTCCTCTCAAATCCCATTTTTTCATCGACAGGTAGGGTGAATTTTAAGGTTCCTTATTCCGATTGTAAAGCGGAAGAAGAGGGAAAATGGGCACATCCCCACTAGCAACCCGCGTTTCTGACCCGAAAGGAATGGAAAATGAAAGAAGAATTTGTGTGCACTATCTATGGAGTGAAGTGACTATCCTTAATCTCCTCTTCCCTATCTCTCCCTTTTATGACTTCGGCTATTACCGGCTGGCAAGGCTTGGCCCAACATTTGATTTGTTTGGAAACAGTGATTCATCCTTTTGTTTTTGCTTTTTTTTTTCTTTTTGATTTTTTAAATAAATATCTTTTTTTCTTTTTTAGTTGTGTTATGTTAAATTAAATTTTTTTAAATGTAATTGTTTTATAAATTTTTTAATTTACACTTTCTTAAAAAGCTATTTCTAAAAAAATTTAAAAAAATTATTTCACTTTTTTTGTGATTTTTTTGTCATTTTGTTATTTCTTCTATTTTATCAAGGTGGGAATGCATGATAGTCAAATAAAAATCGATATAGATATATTAAATAATTATTTATACAATTTTTTTATTGTTATTTTTTAAAAAGTTTTTTCCCTTTTGACATCGTTTCACTTATTTTGTGGAAAAAATTAATATTTGTGTCCTTTTATTATGTCTTGTTTATTTTTTATTTATTAAGATGGGGAATGAATGATAGTCAAATAAATGTCGATATCGATACATTACTTAATTATTTATACAATATTGATACACGATTATGCACTATTTATATAATGTTGATACATTACATATACATTTATATAATATTGACACACGTTTGTGTTCATTTATACAATATCGATACATGTTTACATACTATTTATACAATATTGATATATGCTTATACATAATTTATACAATGTTGCTTTATTACATAACTATCTATACAATATTGATATACGTTTATATACTTGTATACGAAATCGATACATGAAAAATAAAAAAAAATTATTTGAATTTTTTTCTTCTCTCTCTCTATATATAAAGTCATAACAAAATAAAAATAAAATAATTTTTAATAAAAAATAATATTATCTAAAAAATACATGAAAAAATTTTATTTTTGAAAAAGAGAATTTTTTTTTATATAAAAATTACAGCAAAATAAAAGATATTTTTTATTTTATAAAATACAGTAAAAAATAACTTAAAAAATAAGTTTGATTTTTAAAAAAGAAAATCAATGCTGCAAAGAAGAGAAAATAAGGAAAAAGAAATGGGCTTTATGGGCCATTCGGCTTTCTCTCTCTCTCAAAGTAAGAGCCCATCTTACATTGATTCTGTAAGATGTAGTTGGGCCTTTCTTTGCCATGGACTGATTTACCTGGGCCGAAATTTAATTATTTTTTATGTAAATAAAATATAGAATATATTTGTTATAAATAATTTTTTTTTCTTTAATATATATAAAATTTCCCCTAATTAAATTGCCTCGTCCAGCCGTCTCTATTAGATGAAAAGGCTACGTTGCGTGATTAGGAGAGTAATTGAAACTAATTTAATCCAGAACTTTCTAATTTTTTTTAAAGAAATACTAAAATATAATGGTTTTTAATTTGTTTTCTTAAACTTTACGCGGACCGCTGAGTCACTGCGTACCGTCATTTGAGCTAAATCCCAAGACCCCTATTTTAAATTCTTTTCTCCACTTGATTTGCGACACATGGGGCGTGGAGCTCAATTAGATTTTTTCGGTGTTCTTGAACTTTCCAAAATAATAACTATGTCCAAACAAGCCCTAATAATTTCTTATAAATACGGATGATTCTCCAAATACCAAATAGAAACACAAAGACATAGAAACTATAAATTACTCATCAGCTAAGAATGGCTCTGTCTACCTTGATATCGGATGCCAAATTTGCCAAGGAACTACAGAAGCAATATGTCATTGCAGGCTCTCTAGAAATATTTGCGAGGTTTGAAAAGGGATCGATCGAGTCAGCCATTCCAAATCGTGAGAAATTGTATTGCCCTTATAAAAATTGTGCAAAATTGCTCAGTTATGATCCCGACGATGAAGAAATCATTATGGGCAAGTGTCCTTGGTGCGAAGGATTGTTGTGCGCGCGGTGCAGAGTCACTTGGCACACTGGGCGTGATTGTCAACAGTTTCGAAAGGAAGAAAAAGACAGAGAAGATGACTTAAGGGTTAAACTGCTTGCTGAGAACCACAAATGGAAGAATTGCCCTAATTGCAATTCCCTTGTCGACAAAGTTGATGATGGCTGGATACGCATCACTTGCTGGTTAGTGTGATAAGTACTCCCTTTTTATCCCATCAAGTTATTCTTATGCTCATAATTCTTCTTAAAACTGCAGATCTCATATTTTAAGGAGATGGCATTGTGCATATATATCTTGAATAAATTAATGAATATATTTACATACTGGATTCAGGTGTAAAGAGGAATTTTGTTACGCATGTGGAGAAACTTGGAGTGAAAGGCATTGGAATTGCCAGACTCGTTGACCATATTAGAGCAGAGTGCTGGATGATATGTTGCAGAATAAAGGAGGACCAAATGGCTTTTTTATGATTTATGTCATTAATTAATGCGTTTTTCTGTGTTGGAGCGTTCAATTGTTAGTTTGAATATAATATTTGTTTTGATTGTTATTTAAATTTTACATCATATCATTTAATAAAAAGACTCTTTATTATGTCGATACTTAATATTTATTTTCTCATTTTCACTTTATTCATTATTTAATTATTCTATCTTTTTATAATAACTCTAACATTATTCTGCAATTTCTTGTATGTTCATTATTTAAATCATATAGATGTTACATTATATAACGATAAAATATAATATAATTTATTTCAATATTATATTCATTAAAACAATACATTTATTTATTTCTTAAACGAACTTATCCTAGTACTATACAAGACAAATGAGTAAAGATTTAATTTCACAATTTGTGCTTCAAATAAATTTATTTTTAAATTTTTCCCTTGAAAATTATGCTTATGCCTAGCAAACAAAGAAGGGCGGGTTTTTATCCCCTGTGGCGCGAAATACCTCCAACTGATAGCATTCCGATAACGTCAAGGAAAAAGGGTCTGAAAATTGATCGGCTAATACTAGTTTGTTTTAAAGTTGTAACGGCTAACACCAAAAAGAAAACTAAAGGCCCAAAATTGTTAAAAAACAATGGCTCTCCTCTTCAACACAAATCTCCTAAGAGCTCCTTCAGTTCCACTTTCCCCTTCAAAGCAATTGATCAATTACTCTTCTCTCTCTGTTCGTTGTTCCAGTAATCAACAGAGTGATGGAAGCCGAGATTCCGATCAAGAGGAACCGAAGAAGGAGAAAAGACTCTCTAAACAGTCTTCATGGGAAACTAAAGATTCTGAAGGCAACGATTATCTATACAGGCTTGGTGCCGAAGCTGATAACATGAATATCGCTGTTGGTGCTAGGGCTGGCGTCATCGACAGTCTCTTCGCCGGAAATTTCCTCGGAAAAGACTGTAAACAACTAATTTTATTTATCGTTACCCTAATTTCTTCAAAATTGTGTTGTGTTTATCGACGATTATTGTTGTTTCTTCAGCGGATATTGTGTTTGACTATCGGCAGAAGGTGACTAGGTCGTTTCAGTACCTTCAAGGCGATTACTATATTGCACCGGTGTTTTTGGTACATTGCTCTTTTGTTAGATTTTGCATCTTGTTTCGTTATGGTTCCGGAGAAAATTAATCAATAATTAATCAATATGTGTTTCTCACCCGTTTCTTTTTTTTTTGTTGATGTGAACAGGATAAAGTCGGTAAGTTACAGTCAGTGCCGCCATTTTTAGTCTTCCTACAGCTCCATTCTAGGCGACCATTTTATCTTGTGTATGAGTACTGGTGTTTTTCTCTGCCAATATGAGTTTGATTCTAGCAGTTTAGCTATCAGGTTGATTTTATGATGCCCTTTTGTTTATGGATTAATCACTGTTCTATTTGACTTATCTTTATAATAGTTAGTAGTAGAAAGGCAACCTTTTCTATTGTGCATTTTTCTCTTTTGGGTTAATTCTGCTTAGAGCTTTGACTAAAATAATCTTTTGTTTGATTGTTCAAAAAAAGATAGTAAAGATCATGAGTTGTTCTTGTTTCATTTCATATATGCGTTTTAACTTTAGTAGCTAAGGTAGTACTCAATGGGCGAATTGGAATTTTCTTTAGTAATGGGCACTATAGAAAACTTGTCTTGATTGCTAATTGTGGACTTTATGTTTTCTGCACCTAATACATATCAATGTTTCTCACAACCCTTTTTCCTTTCCTTTGATTTGGATGCGTATTATCAAATTGGTACAGTAGTTAATGTATTTGGAAGAGTAACACCTAGACTTCTATGGAGATTTTAACATGTAAACTTCTTATTTCACCCCAGCACCTGTTATGCTGTTATTGCAAGGACATCGGCCTTATTTAAACACATTGGTGATAACCTTTCTTTTCCTGGCCTCCTTTCAATGATATGTGGAATCTTATCCCTGCAGTGTGTCACATCGTGAAGAACTACATTTCTCATCTTTTGAACGCCAAAGTTCCCCTGATTCTAGGTAAGTAATTTATCTTTCCCCTTCCGTTGTTAGAAACTTTAGGATCTCACAAAATGTACCTTATTCTATGAAAGCATTACTTGTGCAAGTTTTAATTTTTACAAATGTAAAAACAAAATTTTACGGCACTGCTTTTCCTTTTAGAATTAACCCGTGATGCTTCATATTTTATTATGATGTAGACTATCTTAGACATTCTGACTCTTCTTTCATGTTTCCTGAACATGATAATTGCGTTGCACTCAAATTCAATCATGAAATACCAGACCAAAATATAGTTTTTGTTATGCAATAAAGTAGCTAGCATGATTTTGACACAACATGAATACTGTTAGTTTTGCTGGAAAAGATTTTGTATTATGCTCTATTAGCTTTTTTAAGCTGAATTTTAGGGGGATTTGAGAAGATATTGTTAAGATGATACTTTTGACAGGTGTTTGGGGAGGAAAAGGGCAAGGTAAATCATTTCAGACCGAACTGATCTTTCAGGCAATGGGAATTGAGCCTATCATTATGTCTGCAGGAGAGCTGGAATCAGAAAGAGCTGGTAAAATTATTTCTTTTAACTCTATAAATTGCTCAAGAATGATGAAGATAGGAATGCCCCATGCGTTGGAACTTATTGACTAAACTTTGAACTGGAGTATTTATTATCATCCTTGGATGAAGAAACAAAAAAAAAGAACCCCTTGCAACAAATAATTTTGAACTGACAAGGCAGGATGGCAATTTGCACTATGGATGTACAAAAATGACTTTTGATATCTTTCTTCTATGATTTGAAGAAGAAAAACTGATCTTGTCAATGTTAGATCTGTTTGATGTTTGTGTGATGCAAAATGTGGACACAAAACTGACTCATTGTCATTCCTCTTTTGATATTGCTCCCACTCTCTTATCCGGAAAGAGTCTGAGAAAAACTGACTGCCTTATCTTAAAATTATATTCCATGAGATATTATCACCAGGATGCCTAGTTAAAGCAGGCATTCTCATAGAGGAACCAAGATTTACTGTTGCTGGTCCAGAGAAGTATAATTGATTCAAATGAGCATAAATATATAAATACACACACACAAAAAAAAAAAAAAATCTAGAGATCACCCTCATCCAAAAATTTTATAGGTTAGTATGGTTGATGACATTTTCGTAATGACATGCAAAAGTTTACATGAAGAAACTTTTCCCAACTCAATTCGAGGACTCATATCGCAACCATCTAGGATGATGATCATATTTATTTCGTTTTTTTGTGATTACCTCCAAATAGAAAGCAAAAGTTTCCAATTCTAGAATCTGTTTTTTTTTCTATCCTTTTTTTATTTATAGTTTTTACTTGTACATGAGTTATTTACTTATTTCCTTTTCATCTTTCCTCTAACAGGAGAACCGGGGAAGTTAATACGTGAGCGTTATAGAGCTGCTTCTCAAGTGGTTCAGAACCAAGTTAGAAGCTTAACTGCTTTTATTACCGGTATATGTATATGTTTGTATGTCTGGTCCTGTCATTCTACATAGGTTATACTGTGATTTATGTTATATGCTATGACTTATTAGCCGTTTCAGTTGTGACACATATTTATTGATTTTCTTGTTTCCTGTTGTCCAGGACAATGGTTCACTCTTATCTGTTACTTTTTTCTGTGAATTGAAATTCACAGAGAAGAATAATACTAAACAGAATTTTTCACCCTTTTAAACTTCTTCTTTTTTTCTGTCTCCCCCGGCGTTGGTAGGAATTGATCCAAGAGCTATTTTCAGGCTTTACTAATAGAATACTGAATTCCTGGTCTGTTAAGGAGTGGGTGAATAAACATCCTGCAAAGAACCCCCCC
>JBCEWC010015529.1:0-13671 GCA_038996855.1 Solanum aculeatissimum
GTCTATTATTTGGTTTCCTTTAATAGTTAGGAATTATACTTGGAAACCAAATCAATTTTTTCCTTATAAGTGTAAGGATTTTTTCCCTATAAATATAAGGGTTTTCTTCATTGTAAAATACATCTGAATATATCAAAATATTATTGAAGAGCAATAAGCAATCTTCTCTCTACTTTTTCTTCTTCTTACTTGTTTCATAACAAACCCATTTTTTTTCATAAAAATATTTTTCACAATAACTTTTTTCCTTCATACCAAACACAACCTAAAGATAAAACACTAACCATGTTATTATAGAGCATATGATCCACCCAAAATAAAATAAGGCGATATATTTGACTAACTGCCCTATTTTAACCTCAAATCCCCTGTTCCGTCCTCAGCCATTCGAAAATGAGAAAAATCTTAGATAGGGGCCCGTCATCAGAATGTACATACGCGTCTAAATATATACTCTCTTCGTTCTAATTTATTTATCATATATATTAAAAATAATTATTTTAAAGTAATTGTCAATTTGAATAATCAAAAGGGAATTTATTATTTTTTTCCAGTTTTGTTCTTAACATTAATTACTCTAGAATTAAGAGACACATATATAGATAAAAGTTTAATTATTTATAAGGGGTATATTAGTTAACAACACTCCTAAGTCCTAATTAATTTTTTCTTAAGAGTTGTGTCAAACTTTAACATGATAAATAAATTGGGACGGAGGAAGTACTATATAACTAGTCTTGTTCAAAGCGTGTACCTCATATGGCAACAAACATTACAAAAAAAAAATTAAATTTAATTATAAACTTATGAAAAGATAAATAATTCATTGCAAAAGTAATTTTAATAAATTATTTATTTATAAAGGTCCTATATATCATGGTAAATTAGAATTTTTCTTAGCGACATGGAGTATTTTCTTGATTCAAATAATGAAGAAGCAAAATCCTAAATAAGGAAGATTTAGAAATCTTTCCATGGCTAAAAGTCCTTATTTTATCATTTATTTTCATATATTTTAAAAGTCAATATTATAAATATAATTAAATAGAATTTAAAGAAAAATGGTGAAAAGATAATTAGAGAAATTACATATATATACAAAAAAATTAAAAGTTTACAAAAAAAAAATAGCTCATGTTTTATTTATATAAAAAATAGCTCCAAATCAATGAAACTATATATTATACAATATAGTTATAAAAAAGTACACTGTTATAAATGTATATAACTTATACATGAGTTATACACTAAATATACATTATGATACACAAATATACATTGACTATACATGTCTATACAACGAGGGCTATTTTTTTGGTAATTCTTAAATTTAGTGTCTCTGAGTGTAATCTGATTAGTTTGGAGATTTATTGGTTTTTTTTTTTTTTGCAAAAATGATTTTATATTAATCATGACTTGTGTTATTGTAGTTGGAAGTTCTAACACAAGATGGATGTGAAAAATTCGTAGTCATACATAAACGAGTCTTTTAACTTGAATTTATCTAATATTTAAAGAAAAAAATAAAGGATTATTAGTTTCAAGGGTATAAGTGAGCCAAAAAAGTTAATGAATGCATTTTTGAATCTGAAGGTAAATGACAAGAGCATTTTCGATCCTTTTCCGTTTATCTTATTATATTTTAAGTGTTTGCTCTTTTTTGAAAAATTCTCTTTTTAATATGAGAGTCAAATAAAATAAAACTAATGGAAGTATAAAAATCAATCTTTGATAGTGTTTTGTTGTCAATTTTAGAAATTTCTACTTCTTTAATTATTTAATTTTGATCCTCAAGTGTCTTAGTACCCAACAATATTGTCAACATCAATATTACTTAGGAGAGTATGACATCATAACCTAGGAAGTAATACTGGTGGCTAAAAATTAATAAAAATATGATATATATTTATATATAGTTTTTTAGTAATAAATTATAATTAATTAGTATTTTTTTTTAATTTTATTAAATTACTGATTATAATAAAATCTAGTATGAAATTATTATCAAAAATAAAGATTTTTTATATTGTAAATCAATAAGAAATTTGTGATTATAAAATACGATTTTTCTATCTATTTCCTTGTACCAACTCATCAGAAAAACTGAATGATGAGAAACAGATTCTTACTAAAATACCAAAAAAATTTATAAGTTTTCATGTAAAATATTATTATTATTTTTATTGGTATATATATATTTTCACATCATGAGAGAAACCCAAAATAAAGAAATGACAAGTAGTTTATTTTGTTGGCATGTATATATTTTCACCATTTATTTCCACTAGGGCGGCTCTTATAATTTTGTTGGGCTTAAATTTAATTTTTTTTAAAAAGCCTTAAATATTTCTAAAAGAAAAATATCATATATATTTTGAGATGTCAAATTATTATTTCACTCATCAATTTTTTTTTTAAGTTCGTTGTAAGAGTATAAGATTGAAGTATATTTTGATACACTTTAGGTCGGGTATTACAATCGAAGACTGATAAAAGTTGTTGTTTGGTCTTCTGACGGTTTAAGGTTTGTCATAGGATTAATCGTGCTATTATTACTCTTCGATTGTTTTGCTACTTTTATTATTTATTTATTTTTGTAGAATTGACATTGCTTTTCATTTTAGCTATGATTATATATCTATTATTTTATTTAAGACTGATACATTTGAGCCAAGGGTCTTTCAGAAACAACATTTCTATCATCATGTGATAGTCATAAAATTTGCGTACACTCTAGCATCCTCAAATCTCACTCGTAAAATATCACTTAATATGTTATTATTATTATTTTGATTTAAGCTCATAAAATTTAAAACAATTAACTTTCTTAAATTTTATATTAAGTTAAAATCATGCATAAACAAACTAAAACTTGGATATGTAAGTTGTATGCAATCTCTTAAAGTGGAAAGGAAAAGTCCAATTTTGAAAGTTCTATCCAAGAGCCTTGATCCTTACAACTTTTGTCTTTTTTTTAAATATACAATTTTTTTTAAAAAATTAAATATTTAAAAATTATGTGAAAAACATATAAATCAAAATAATTAAGAAGTTAAAATATTTTTAAAATATAGAAAAGAATTTTTTTTAAAAAAATTTAATTGACTCTTGAAATTCTAATCATGCCGTCGCATAAATTAAAAATGCAAGTAGTGTTGAGTGATAGGTGCATGCATGTAAAGAAGGCATCAATCAATTAAATGGATACAACCAATCATATAATATGAATATATTATATATCCAACAAACTTATGTCGAAGGTGAATTTAGAATTTAAATTTTATGAGTTTTATAATAAATTTGAATTAATATAGAATATTTATTGGTTTTATAATTGACTATTTATCATATTTAGATAATTTTTTAATATATAAATAGATTTAAGCAAAATTTACTGAATTCACGTAAACATGTAACTTATATGGTAGATCTGCTCCTTGGTTCCTTCGTAGTTCCACGTTCATGGCTAGCTCCACATCTGCCCCAGCCTTCATAGATCTTGTCATAAGTCCATCATAAGTGTCATGTTTGATCACGATTATGACGTGGGCCACTCCAGTCCAGCCCTTCATGGTCTTGTTATAGATAGATATGTTAATGTTATCCAACACTCCACACTACTCTGCTCAAGAATAACATTCTAAGAGAATTAGGAATACATCACTTTTGGAAAAGTCTAATTTTTTAAAAGAAAATTTGAAAATAAGTGTATCTTATCATTAGAAAATATTTTTTTTTTAAATTTGATTAAACATCCCAACTTTCTAAAATAAATATAGATGGGGGCCTATCAATTAATATGGTAAAATTATAAACTTATTATACTAATCGTTGTGTTCTTATTATATGTTACGTCAAAATTTGACAAGTAAATCCAAACGAACGGAGAAATTGCCTATAGGAGTGCTTGGTTGGTACTTCTATTTGATTTTTAAAAATTCTAGTCTTCGATTTTCGAATGTATATACCAGACACTGAACATTAATTTATCGATTCAATTCAATTTACGAAATGGGCCTTATGTGTTGGGATATTTTCTGCTTGGGCTTGTAACCCAAGTGGGGGCATCAAGGTAGTGAAATATTGGGCTGTCCCAAATGGTAGGGCTTGATGGCCCAAATGAAGGAAATGGGCTGCTGGATTCCTAAAGCCCAAAATGAGGTTGGTTTCACATAGCAACGAATAACTCATGCTCTATGTCGTTAGACGGATAATTTATAGAAAAAATTACGCAGATAAGCAAATATATACTCGTTAATTAGATAACATAGCTATAGTTTGAATTAATTACCGTTCGGAGGAAACATCTAGTTGTAATTACAATGAGTTTTGTATAATTCGCACGATTTATACAAACGTTGTATACGATTATACAAAAATTGTGCGTGAATCAAATTGTATAGCGAAATATACAAACACTCTGAATTGTATAGCGAATTATACAAACGGTGTGCACAAATTGTACAGTGAAATATACAAACGCTATATAAAAACTGCGAATTGTATAGCGAATTATACAAACGTATACAAATATTGCGTGATTTATACAAACACTTATATAACTATAGTTAAGAAATGTAATTATCCAAATTATAATTGTGGAGTATAACTAAGGTATTTTTGAGTGGCTAATTCAATAGAAACCTCATCTTCTTTATTGTATATACAATGTGTTTTTGAAAGCAGAAACAATATCCAATTTTTTTAATTCAATATCTCTATGTCTAATTCATATGACAAAATTAGTGGGGAAGCTACAATATTCATGTATAAATTCGAACAAATTCAGTAATTTTTACTTAGTCCATATATTTGTAAATTGTAATAAGCAATACGCTCTATATATGTATAATTGCAAATCAATAACTAAAATGAACGATAAATTTATTAAAAATGACTCATAAACATAAAATTCTGACTCTGTATCCGATCAAAAAAAGACAAAAACATCAAAATATCACAACAACATTAACCATAGCAACCATTAACTCCCAAGAAAACTTGAGGTTCATATGGTCGTTAATTAATTTTTATTTCAAGACATTAATTCATATCACACAATAAAAACACTCATAATTAATAATAACTCCGATAATTAAGCTTAATTAATTAATTAACAGTGTCTGGTGCAGAAGCAACGGCGACGAAATCCACGGCAGTGGCCTCCACTAAAGCCCTCCGTATGGCAAACGGAAGCGCAATTGCTCTTACTAACGCACAACCCCTTGAATCGATGGCTCTGTGACTCGCAAGTTCTTGCCTCCGCCACTCTCCCTATACGTTAAATAATACGTAGGCAAATTCAGAATCTAGAGTCGTGAGTTCAAGTCTCACTAAAAATTCATTATAAAAAAGAATGTTCACGTGCTTGGCCCCACACATTAGAAGTGTGACGAAAAGACCGTGTTGTTTTATGATTATAGAGTTCAGGTTAGCTTGTGTGATCTCGATTAATTTCACATGATATCTGTTGATTCTATCAGTAACAGATATCCAACAATTCTATCCAATCAAAGCTAAGACAGATTAAAAGAAATTACTTAGTATATTTTTTTAGTCTATATAATTTAGTACTTAAAACTTTTTTAGAGGCGTGTCTGATCTTACTATATGTTTAATATTATAACTTTTTTTAAAACATATATATAATTCAAAGTGAAAACAATAAATCCAATCAAACTCACAGAACTCATCTTAGATACACCTCTCAAGTTAACATACTACATAGTAATTAACAATCAAATCCTTATTGTAGTACTCTGTATGTTCTAATTTATTTCGTGACAGTATTTTGAATCATATCGAATTTTAAAAAAGCGAAGACTGCAGAAACTCATGATTTTAAATATGCCATAGAATTTATATATCTATAAAACTTTTTTAAATTTATAATTGTAAATAATAAAGAAAAGAAAATTAATTACCAGTAGCAAATATCATCATCAACATAAGGAAAATAGTTGCAACTATTTTAGAAAAGCCAGCCATAATTGGATATATCTCTTTGCTTCTATTTTTCTTTCTTTGGTGTGGGTGAAGAGTGAAGCTATCAACTAAATAGGTCTAATTTATAGTAGCATAAAGTTGTATAAGTGTGAAATCGAGTCTTAAAATAACGGTAAAATTATGTTCAAGTGATTTATAGGTCGTTTTAGAACACAGTCATTAATGTTTGTATTAGAACAAATTGTCTTACTTCATACCCCTCAAAATCGATATTGCCTTTTTCGAACCCTACACGAAGATAGTGACGGAGTTAGAATTTTTTTTAAGGGGGTTCAAAAATTTAAGAAGTAGACACACAAACTAATCGAAGGGAGTTAATATCTATTATACATACACAAACAAATATTTTTACTGTATATATATAGTATAATTTTTTGCCGAAGAAAGTTCAGATGAACCCCCTAATTATAATCTGGCTCCGCCACTATACGAAGGCAGAATAATTTATTCACCAAATTGCTTTCTTTTTAAATTTTTTTTTTTAAGAGAGTGATTTTGGAACTATGTGGTGTGTTGTTTTGAATTATCTAGAAACAAAAAAAGTAAAGGAGGATTCGATGTACAAAATATTATATATTTATACACGTTTATATATATACAATTCAAAAATCTTGATTTTTTAAATTTGATTATTAATCAAATTAAGAAACATTAAGAAATTTGATGTATACATTTTATCATAATATAATATAAATATTAATGATTATTTCCATAATTCAAATTCGTAATCTATAGATCATAAGAAGATAATTTTATTTTTGCTCCAAAAATTCCGAAGAAAATATGGGACAACACACACATTATCTGTAACAAATCATGACAACTGGATATCCACTAGTTTTTGCTCCTCTTAATTAGCTTTTTCACCTTTTTTTTTTATATAATTTAAATATATATATTTTGCCAATATATATATATATATATATATATATATATATATTTATGTGTATATCTTGACCTTATGAAATTGAATAATGTCATAATATGAATATAAAAGTTCTAAAACTTTGTTTTAACATGACATATTATTTAATTATGTGACTATATAAAAAATATTGTCATAAAGAATAAAATAAAAAAATTAAATTAAATTATTTCCAAATTCAAAATACATCTTTTTTTTTTCACTTCTTTAAACAAAAAAGAAAATATAATTCTAGCATATTCTTCCACAAATCCCAAAAATAAAAAGAAAAACTAAAAGAAAGAAAGGAACCTACTAGAAAGAAAAGACATGAAGGTGTGTACATTAACTTTTTGCACATTCTTTCTTCAAAACCTAAAGGAATAAAAGGAAAAAAAAGTGCTCAAAGAAAAGAAAAAGAAATATGTACTAATTAAAAAGAGAAAAAAGTGAAGGTATGAACATTCACTTTTTTTTAAAAAAAAAAAAAGAGGTTTGGTGCATTAAATATTTTGTGTTTACGCAGAGTCTGATCAGAAAAGATCTCATAGTCCCAAATAAAAGGGTGTGATATATAAGGAAAATTACAATAATACAAATATATATGATTAATTTCATTGTTTGAACTTGTAACCTATTATACAAAGATCAGAAAAGGTCTCATAATCCAAACAAAAGGATGTGATATAGAAGGCAAATTATTGTGACACAAATACATATGACCGATTTCACTGTTCAAACTTGTAACCTATCATACAAAGATCAGAAAAGGACTCATAACCCTAGACAAAAGGGTGTGATATATAAGGCAAATTGCTATGACACAAATATATATGATCGATTTCACTGTTCAAATTCATAATCTACCATACAGAGATCAAAAAAAGTTTCATAACCCCAAACAAAATGGTGTGATGTATAAAGCAAATTACTGTGACAAATATATATGATTGATTTCATTGTTCAAACTCGTAACCTATCATACAAAGATCAGAAAAGATCTCATAACCCCAAACAAAATGGTGTGATGTATAAAGCAAATTACTGTGACAAATATATATGATTGATTTCATTGTTCGAACTCATAACCTATCATATAGAGATCAGAAAAGGTCTCATAACCCAAATAAAAGGTTGTCATATATAATGCAATTTACAGTGATACAAATATATATGATTGATTTCACTGTTCGAACTCATAACCTATCATATAGAGATAAAAAAAGGTCTCATAACCCCAAACAAAAGGGTGTAATATATAAGGCAAATTACTATAACATAATTATATCTGATCAATTTTATTGTTCGAACTCGTAACCTATCATACAGAGATCAGAAAAAATCTCATAACCCCAAACAAAAGGGCATGATATATAAGGCAAATTGCTATGACACAAATATATATATATATATATATATATAATTGATTTCACTGTTCAAACTCGTAACCTATCATACAGAGATCAGAAAAGATCTCATAACCTTAAACAAAAGAGTGTGATATATAAGGCAAATTACTATAACACAAATACATATGATCGATTCCACTGTTCGAACTCGTAACCTATAATACAGAGATCAGAAAAGGTCTCATAACCCCAAACAAAAAGGTGTGATATATAAGGCAATTTCCTGTGACACAAATACATATGACCGATTTCACTGTTCGAATCATAACCTATCATACAGAGATCAAAAAAGATCTCATAACCTCAAACAAAAGGGTGTGATATATAAGGCAAATTACTATAACACAAATACATATGATCGATTTCACTGTTCGAACTCGTAACCTATCATATAGAGATCAGGAAAGGTCTCATAACCCCAAACAAAAGGGTGTGATATATAAGGCAAATTTCTATGACACAGATATATATATGATCGATTTCACTGTTCAAACTCGTAACCTATCATACAAAAATGACTTTATCATTGTTTCAAGACTCCATCGCTTTCTAACATTCACTTTATATATCTATCAATAAAAATATATCTAAAGATATGTGTCTTGATCTGATTTTAGCATTTGAAGTGCTGGCATTTTGTATCTTTGTAAAAGGGACTAATTAATTGCGTGTATGAGTTGGGAAGTTATAATTCAAGAAAGTGAGTTTATAAATATCATAATTTGTTTATTAACCTTATTACTTTTTGAAGGATAACATTTTTTTTGGATCGATCCTATTACAAGTAGTGGCGGAGTTAGTATTTTCATCGAGGGTGTTCATGCTTTTAGAACATAGGTTGGTGATTTTTGTATCAAGGGTGTTCAAAAATTGATATATATCAAAATATTTATATTTAACCTATATATTCAGAAGAAAAAAAATTGACAAAGAATATTCATTTAACTATCCCTGAATGAATATAACTTCGCCCCTGATCACAAGAGTTACAAATTAATTTTTTATGAGTCATGAATTCAAATCTTAAATATAAAAAACTTCTTGATAAGATAAGATTTTCTTTTACTCTAATTTTCATGACAACGACAAAAGAACAAAAACAAAATTTAAAAAAACAAAAGATATCATCAATAAATTTCAAAATAAAGTTAAAAATTGATGTCTTTTTATAATAGGGAAAAAAAAAAGATTTTAGTATTTACCATGGGCCCGTTTAGATATGAATGCATTTTTTCTTTTTCAAACATTATTTTCAAAAAATAATATATGATTACACATTATTTAGGAGATCACTACTTTTTTGGCATTCATGTGGTTCAAGATTTGTGTGCTGCAAAAGATATCCCAAAAAAAAAAAGATATATTATTTATTTCTTTCTTTTCTTTGTAAATATTTATATATAATAATAATAATAATAATAATAAAAATCTTTGTCACACATAGAGAGGGAATAGAATAAATATCGACTCCATAAAATGCGCGAATCAAATTGTATAGCGAAATATGCAAACATTAGTGTACATTATATAGCGAATTATACAAACGTTGTGTATGAATTGTATAGCGAAATATACAAATATTATATAAAAATTGTGAATTGTATAGTGAATTATACAAACGTTGCGTGAATTATACAAATGTTGTTATGACTATAGTTACGAAATGTAATTACCCAAACTACAATTATGGAGCATAATTAAGATATTTTTGAGTGGTTATATGCGAAAATTTCCTCATCCCTATAAGACGAAATAAACTTCAGTGATAAAGGTAAATCTCAGCAAGGACGTTTATTCCATAACTCAAATCAAATAATATCACTAGTATGGGCCACATTTCTCCTTATGATTTTGCATCAGAAGAGAGATTTCAAGAAATAACAGATCTATTCACTCTATCAATAACCGAGCCAGATCTAGTGTATCATAAGTGATAAAAAAAAATCTCAAAGACAATCTTAAGAAATAATTTTGACTAAACATATTAATCTTACTCTAATCTAAGGCAAACATTGTGAGGTCTACAAAGAAGTTGAGTTATACACGTTTAAATTAATGTAATAATCTTTTCTTGTTTTTATGCTAATTAGGCTACTTTTTGCACCCCTTAATTAGGGGAGAGTTTATAGCTTTTGATACACATTCAACAAAATTTGAAAATTTTGATTTAAATTTTATATTTGTTTGCAAATATTTATTTAAAATAAAAATTAAGAAAAAAATCAAGAAGATTCAACGTCCAAGATATTTATAATAAAATAATTTTAATCATTTTTTGTGATGTAATTTTTTGATAAAGAAGATCGAATGAATCTTCTTTGTCCCCTAATGATAGTGGATGATAGTGACAGTCGATGCAATATAATTGGTGACTAATTATGATAGAGTTAATCATCAACGGTGGTTGATAGTAGTTGATCGTGGAGGTAATCGATAGTGATCGATGACGGTGGTGGAAGTGATCGGTCATCAGTAAGAATAAAAACTAATAATCGATCTTTGATAATGTTGTTTTATTAAACTTTGAAACTTTTACGTCTTTATTTTGGTCTCAAATATCTACTTTAACAATATTGTTGACGTTAATATTCCCTATGAGAGAACGACAACATAAGTAATTTAATCGATAAAGTCATTTTCTGAAATATTGCACTTCACTGGTCGGGGAGGAATGGATTATTCTTCTTCAAGTCATCTCTTCCCTTTGCGTATCTCTATCGAGACAGAATAATTCCATGTTATTATTCCTCTCTTTTGGTATTTGATTCGATTGACAATGACAAAATAGGAACTTTTCTTTTGAAACTTATTGTCTAAAACATCTCTATATATATAAACTAAAAAAAAAGATTGTCATATAAATTAGGACGATAAAAATATTAAAAGTAATTTCACTCTAACTTTTTATTTTATATTTAATAAGAGAATTTTTATTTTTTATATTCTTTCATGACTAATAATGGAATTTCTTTCCATCGATCGCCTTTGCCCTATCTCTTAAAGTTACAACATTCTACTGATCGATAAATTGGCTCTATTAATTTAGTCAAATAATATCAAATAAATCGAAACGAAGAGTGAGAAAAAGACACATAGCTAACTTAACAAGATGTTATTGGTGGCCTGGTCCACCATGTGTGATGAGACAAATGGACAAGTGTTTTGTTGGTATGCAAATGATTTTCTCACTATTTTTCCCATATTTTCTTAAAAGAATAAATAAATAATTTATTTATAATCGATATATAAAAAAATATTATTTTAAAAATAATTATGTATAATATAATATAAATATTATGGGAGGTGAGAGTAAAAGATAGGAAGGTGGATGATGAGAATGAGGATTACAGAGATAGAGGTGAAGACGAAATGGGTCGAAGGATAGAGAATATATATAATAAATATAAAATATTATTTATAAAACTTATTTCTTCACTTCTACTAGAAAAGTTATTTTCTATATTTTAGAGAAACTAATTTTCTATTGAAACTATTTTTTAAAATTTTTAATCGATTAAATAGATGAGAATGACCTAAGATGGTTTGCAATGTAAAAAGTATTTCTCAATGATAATTTTCTTGTTCGATTTGTCCAACTCAAATATATTCTTGATAAAGATATTGATCATTTTGAACTAAGTTTATTGTTGGAGTATAACTTTTTCAAAAAACGTTTTACATCTTTAGGAATATTTAAACTTTTCATATATAGCTATTTTTTTCAACTATTAATGTAGGACGTTGTTTTCACACAATAATCTCTCCTTTAGTAAGTACGTTCAACAAGGTTCATCATCATATAGGTTTATCTATCTAGATATTAATTGTGTGTCATTCAAATCAGTCGTTGAAACCAAAGTTTGTAGCTTCTTTTTGTGTAGACATTTACAAATTTCATAACAAACAATAACTCAAAAGTCTTATTTGATTCAAAGAAATTTATTTTTCGGTTGAAAATATCTAAAACATTTAATCGATTAAATATATATATAAAAAAATTTAAAAATTTTCCGCTGTACCAAATGCACTCTTTATTATGTAGAAGTTTTGAAGGAAAAGAGAGAGAGATGAGAATGACCTAAAATGGTTTGCAATGTAAAAGGTATCTCTCAATGAAAATATTTTTGTTGAATTATTATCGGAGTATAACTTTTTCTAAAGAGGTTTTATATCTTAAAGAATATTTAAATTTCCATACGTTACTATCTTTTCTTTTTCAACTATTAATATAGGACGTTGTTTGCGCACAATAATCACCCCTTGACTAAGTACGTTCCACGAGGTTCGTTACCACATAAATTTATGTGTGTGGTCCATATTAATTGAGCACTTATATCAGAATTCAAGGCTATGACTTTGTCTTGCTTGCACATTTACAAATTACATGAAGATAATTAATTGACAATAAATTGAGTCTCACGTCATTACTGACTATCTTCACCATCTATCATTCATTCAAAAAGAGAATTAATATAAAAAAAATTAAATTATCTAAATTTCATATCGAAATTAAATTTTTGATACTGCAATATCAATATTACGATATTTTATATATATTTTTAAAACTTTTATATTTGATATGATATTCAGTATTATTAAGAAAAATATGTCGACATATTGAATATCATACTGAAGTGTATAATTACATATACAATTCATATATATTTAGACATTAAAATGTTGGCTACACTATCTTAATTGAAATGTCCTTAATTATGATTTAGACATTTTCTAACAAATTGAAGTTATAATAATCTATTATATGAGTATATACTATAATTACAAATTTACTATTTTGCAAAATGTTTATTGGGCCAAACTCAAAGGACACAAACATATTGGGCTACAATTAAGATACTAGTCTGGATTGTGAATCAAAATCCCAACAAAAATGGGCTTAAGTCCATAATTAGTGAGATTTCCCTTAATTATGAAATATATAACATTTTTAATTGGAATAATGACTTAATTACATTTTTTTACTTATCATATTTTCTATTATTCTGTCATGATCCAAAAATGAATATGATGTCACTCATCATATCCCACCAAGACAAGTCAGCCTAAAACCCAATTATAACAATAAAATGCGGAAGGATAATACAAATAAAAGCTTACTGTGGATATAAGTCAACTTAATTAAAAATTCCCCCAAAACCTGGTTGTCACGTGCACAAGCCTCTAATGTATTTCAATAGATTTGAAAGAAAATACAAGTCTAAAATAATATTGTCTCTAAAGTAGAACAAGATCATAAATAGGAGGATGAAGCTCGCTGAGATGACAAATAGCTACCTCACTAATCTCCACAGAAAGACTCGGATAAAAAGAGAAGAGAGAGTATCACAAAGA
>JBCEWC010015530.1:0-13669 GCA_038996855.1 Solanum aculeatissimum
GAGTGTAATGATGCTATGATGGCTTGATCGAGGACTTTCGGGTTCTCATTCGCCATGTCACATCTAGGCCCCCTATCCGGGTCGTGACATTTTGACACATTAAAAAGTGTGTTTTGTTAACTCAAGAATGTGCACAACCATATGCTTTGGCTTCATTTTGGGTATGCCACACCCAAAATTCACTTTACATGTCAATATATAGTATGGGTATTAAAGTTTATTCTCCATATGGGAGATCATATGAGTGTGATTTTAAAAATAAGATAAAGTATATGTTATATTACGTAAAAATCATTGAACGATTAAACTAATATTATACTGGTCTATATAAAATTTAGTTTAAATTATATACATCGTTAAAATTCCAACTATAAATTCCTAATCTTGTGTGGAAATGTTTGCATGACACATGGAAGTGTGTGGTATCTATGTGGATGCTGAGTTGGCATGCCACCTAGACAAATATGTTCCATGTCCTTTCACAAGAGATATTGTAAAAAAAAATGTCCACATTAATTCCTTTTTGTGCATTATGTATATATTGTGAAAAAAATAATCCATGAAAATATGATTCACTTAATATATATCCAATTTGAATGAATTAATAATTTGTTTATTTACTATTTTAGCTCATTATAATTTGCCTAATTCAATCTATTTGAAAGTTAAGATAATATATACATTAAATTAATTCATGAGAAATTTCATCAAAGTGTTCTTTTTAAATATGTTATATTGTAGACATAATTATAAATAAATAAAATACAATTAGGCAATTACAATTTTTTTAAAAGACAGAAATTAAAATTTGGTGGATTGAATTATATATAATCCATTAAAGTTTAACCCATTTCAACCATATTGGGCAAAAATTTGGGTAGTGCAGCGTAGAGCCCCATTTGGGGAACGGTCCCTACTAAGGATTTTTTCAATCCGAGGACTCGAACCCAAGACCTCTGGTTAACGGAAGAGCAATCCCATCCGCTGCACCACATCCTTTAATTCAAACATATATCATACATAACATGGTTAAGACCAGAAAATTTAGAAGACAATTTTAATATATTGCATTCATCTTCACTTAAAATCCACAAAATTTAAAAGTATTTTTTATTTTCTTAGGTAAGACACTTGAATTTAAATAGAGAGTAGAGTATATATAATGTTATCATCAGGCTAAGTGAAACTTTGTTAACTACAATACATGTCACTTCTTTTCATATGTTGATACAAAGATGTTGTATAAACAATATGTCTAATAAGCTAATGATCTTAATTCACCTAAAATTTCCTTGTGTTTGAATTAGACAACAATAAGTCTGACAAAAAGTGTCGTGTCAATTCCAAATTTGTCTCTATACCAAAAACCTTCAATGGATTTAATCATGCAGCTGGAGCATAATCATAGTCTCGATCATCGTCATCTCCTTCTAAAGATGCTGCAGGAGCATAGTCATAATCTCCATCATCGTCACCATCTCCCTCTAGGCATGCTGCTGGTGCATAATCATAATCACCATCATCATCTCCATCTGAATACGACCTCGTCTTCTCTAACCTAATAATCTTGAAAATTCCAGACATTGTATTACTTAGACAAATCTTGAAATATGAGCTAGATGTTAGATGTACTTGTACCTCTTAATGGTATGATAGATGAGGAAACCATATGGCTATATAAAGGAAAGAGCCAATTGTGGTCTCATTTTGTGGCAAGTTAGGAAAGTGTGTTATGATATCTTTAGAATGTGCAAAACCATATGCTTGGCTCCAAGTTCTACTTTACATGTCATTGTATTTGTGTATAATTAGTGTTAAAAGGTTACATATTCTCCATATATCTTGGTGGAAATAGATTCTTTCTATCATGAATGAGCCAAATCAAAATTTAGTGTGTGCATGGCACATGGAAGTGTGTTTAATCTGCATGGCATGCCACATGGACAAAATAAAGTTGATTTGTTCTTTGACTACAAAAGCATGCAAAGATGTCAACATTTTCTTTGTGCATGAGTATTCAACCTAAAGAGGTTGACTATAGTATAACTAAACTTAATATCAACTGACATCTATAGATTTTAGTTTGAGTGTATATAAATAGGCACTTAAACTTGTATAATATTGAACAAATAAATGCACATAAATAGGCACTTCAATCTAATGGACTATATATAGAGATGAATGGAATACACAAAGCTATTATATATATATAAAATCATTGATACTAATTATATAGGAATAATTAATTAAGATATGATTACATAATCAATACTTGAAACTATGTTTGACTACAATATCCATGTCACCCTCTACATAAATTATTAAGATATTTTTTAGAAAAATACATGTAATAAGCTAATTAATTATATTCTCAAGAGTCCCTAACATCTTGACAAAGACAATATATAGTAAGTTGGACTAAATGTGTTCCGTTTATTTTAGATTTGTGCCAAAAACTACTACATAATAATTTATGCAGCGAGAGCATATATAATCATAATCTCCTTCATCATCATCTGAACACGACCTTCTCTTCTGAAATCCGATAATTCTGAAAATGTTAGATATTCTATATATCTCTTCTTAGACAATATAAATATTGAAATAAGGAGTATGAGATAATATTAGATATTGTATGGTCTTATCATTGCTATGGAAAATGAAGAATTATTTTTGTGGTTTGAATATAGTTGAGGAAACCATATGCTTAGGAAGTGTGTTGTGTTATAGGAGGAATGTGCACAACATAAGTTGGCTCAATTTAAGCTACTTTTGGGGTTGCCAATTCCAAAATTCACTTTACATATCATTATTATATTATATACATAAATGAGCTTTAAAGATTATTCATTTATACTTTAGTGGTGGAGAAGTATAAACTATCAAAATCCATTAAAAGTAAAATTATTTTTACAAAAATCATAATCATTGTTGCTACATATTCCTAATTTTTTTTGAAGGACTAGAATTATTGAAACCAAAGTTCTTGCTTCTTGATGACGAGTCACTACCTAAAACTTCCTTATGTTTGAATTAGATAACAATAAGTTTGACCATAGATGTTGTGTCTAATATTCTAAATTTGTCTCTACCAAAAATCGTCAATGAATTTATTCATGCAGCTGGAGCATAATCATAGTCTCGATCATCGTCATCTCCTTCTAAGGATGCTGCAGGAGCATAGTCGTAATCTCCATCATCGTCACCATCTCCCTCTAGACATGATGCTGGTGCATAATCATAATCACTATCATCATCTCCATCTGAACATGACCTTATCTTCTCGAACCTAATAATCTTGAAAATTCCGGACATTGTTTTACTTAGACAAATCTTGAAATATGAGCTAGATGTTAGATGTACTTGTACCTAGCTCTTTTTGATAAGATGTGAAGATGAATGGTATGATAGGTAAGGTAACAAAATGCTTATATATAGGAAAGAGCCAAGTGTACACTCATTTGGGCACGTTAGAAAGTGTGTAATGTTAGTTGAAGAATGTGTAAAGCTATATGCTTGGCTCCAAAATTAACTTTACATGTCATAGTATTTGTATATCATGAGTGTTAAAAGGTGACATATATTCTTCATATATCCTAGTGGAAATTGATTCTATCTTTCATGAATGAGCCAAAACAAAATTTAGTGTGTGTATGGCACATGGAAGTGTGTTTAATCTATATGGATGCTTAGTTGGCATGCCACATAGATAGGGTAATTTGACATCAAAATTCAAAAGCATGCAAAGATGTGGACATTTTTTTTGTGTGCATGAGTTTTCAACTTAAGAGGTTGACTATATATCTTTACATTTGTTTGGATAAAGAAATACTCCAAAGCTATATTTGGTCATCTTATGGATCACTTGATTTATTAATAGTTATTAAACTATATATTAAAAGTAAATTAGGTAGAAAAGTCACTCATCTTTATTTGGGGGCTTGGATCTAACTTACATAAGGATTTTATTCATTCACCCTCTCTCTTGCGGTCGGATTCAGATATTTTTTTATCAGGAGTTCCATTATCTATATGAAGATTGCACATTCATGAATCGAGAGTATTTTCACCCTTGTGTCAGGCTTAATTTCGTGAGGGCTCATATCGAGCGTGACTTTGATACCATGTTAAATTACTCTTGGGTTTAATTGATACCCCAATAACTAATTCAAAAGAGGAAGAATTTTCAAGTCTTAGAAAAAGCTCAAATTCTATTTATTTGCAATATATATGGGACAGTATCCATCATGACTTCACTCAAAAATTTACTCATCAAGCCAGAAAGTGATCCTTTTTATAGTACTTTTTTTAGTGCTGTGACATCTGATTTTTAATTTTTACAATACATCAAACACAATTTATTTTAATCAAAAATCTTTGATTTAAACTCAGTACTTTATTCGATAAATCTCTTTACATACTAAACAAATGTCAAAAAGGTCCAAAATTATAGGCTTGTAACATGCAATTAATTTTTGGTTGCTTAAATTCATTTAGCTATATATATTTCATTTTCGAATTTTGCTGCTAAGAAAAGAAATCCTCTAATTGAAGCTAAATGACCCATTTTAAATTAGCTGGCTTTCTTATTTCTTTTAATTTATTAGCACACTTAATGAGAATATATTATTTAATTAGATAATCATGATATGTTTGATATATTATGATAATCATGTGACTAATTATATGGGAATAATTAATTAAGAATATAATATCAATATACTTGAGACTATGTTTGACTACAATTATCCATGTCACTTCTCTGCATAAATTATTCAGATATTTATAGAAAAGTACATGCAATAATAAGCTACTCCCTCTGTCCAAATTTATGTGGTACTTTTCATTTTTCTAGAGTCAAACAATTTAAGTTTGCTCGAGAATTTACGCATGGAATCTTTAAATTTTCTGAAATGAAATTTATATATTTTGAAAGTCTCATTAATTGATAATTCATAATATTTAAAAAAATATTCGAAAAATTTACGGTCAAACATAGATTGGTATGAATCTCAAAATTGAAAAGATGTCACATAAATTGAGACAAAGGGAGTAATTAATATTCCTAAGAGTCCCTAACAAAACCTTGATAGAGACCTCAGCCTAAAGGTTTCAACTATTATACAAACTTATACTTTCCTAATCACCTAAATACATTGTCTATTCATGATTCGGAATCACTAATAATTTATGCAGCCGGAGCATAATCATAATCTCCATCATCATCATCTCCGTCCAGAGATGCTGCAGGAGCATAGTCATAGTCTCCATCATCGTCATCTCCTTCTAGAGATGCTGCAGGAGCATAATCATAGTCTCCATCATCGTCATCTCCTTCTAGAGATGCTATAGGAGCATGATCATAGTCTCGATCGTTTTCATCTGAACATGATCTTCTGTTCTGGAACTCAATAGTCTTGATCAAAATGCTAGACATTTTATACATCTTTTCTTAGACAATTAATAGATATATTGAAATATGAGATATTATATTGGATGTTGTATATATGATCTCTTTGATATGGAAAATGAAGAATTGTTTGTGGTTTGAATAGGTGAAGAAACCATAGATGTATGCTTATATAAAGGAAAGGGATAAGGGTGGACACATTAGAAAGTGTGTTGTGTTACATGAGGAATGTGCACAACCATAAGTTGGCTCAATTTAAGCTACTTTTGGGAATGCCACATCCAAAATCTACTTTACATGTCAATTATATTATATGTGTATATATATATATATATATACACACACAAATGAGATTTAAAGATTTTTCTTTTGTATCTTGTTGGTGGAGATGGGAATCTTTGCCTCTTTAGCTTTGTGTGGTGGTAATGGTGGTGGGGGAGATATAAGTATAATCATTGTTGCTACCTTTTTGGTTTGATAACACAGTCCCTTCGCCACAAAAAAAGAAAATGTAGAAATTAGGGGTCGTTTTGTATCTCCGATATAGAATCATAATTTGAAATCAGATTGATCTGAAATTGAAGTTTTGTTTGGACATATAATTTGTATTAATGTCTTATATTGTATTTTTTCAGATATCAGAATATCCTAATTAGATTGCATTGATAAATCAAATATCTTCATATTTTTTTATAAATAAATGTTTGTAGTTACAAACTTCAAATATACATAATTCTATAATGACCCACTAGTCAATAATAGTAATAACTAGTTAATATTCTTTAATATAATTTTTTTTCACATAGTATGAACAATATCTTCACACGAACATGAATTTTTTTTAAAAATAAATTAAAATGTTGAGTTCGTTTTATCTTTTTTTTCAATTTTACAATATAAACTTAGTTGGTTCAAGTTTTATGTTTAAAAAAATTGAGATCACCATTTAAAATCTCAAATCTGGTCATATTAAAATCATATGACAGTGTCAATAACTTCAACAAGATCCAATAAATATAAGAAGAAGTGATTAACTCTCAAGTGTTGTTAGACAAATTTGCAGAATAAGAAGATAATAGGAAAATAATTCAGGTTAATCTAGAAGAACAATCTATTTTCTTTAGTTCATAAATTTTTAACAGAAAGTTTGAGGTTAGTAATTAACTCAACTTTTCTCTAATTGACTTTTATATTATTGCATTACTTAAGCATTTTTATTTGTTGTGCCATCATAGATCGTGTATTATAAACCCTATGTTGATCATAAAATCCTTACTTCTCTCTGATTCTTATTTTCTTCATACTTATTAGTTAGTAGTGATTCGCTACCTCACTAAGATTGGTAAAGTCTAACTCTTTTTGCTGGTACTTATTCTTGTTGAAGATTGTTATTTTTATTATTAATAAAAAGTCACTAAATAGACTAATTGAGAGATAAATAATATGTGGAATATCATAGAGAAAGCCATTTTTAGTTTGCTGTGTAATAGGAATACAATCTTATTATCATCAAGTGATACTACGTTTGACTACAATCCATGCCATTACTCTTCAAATAGTCTATTCAAATATTGTCAAAAAAGATTCATCTTAAAATTATAATAAGCTAATGATATCACAAACCCTAACATCTTGATGTAGACCTCAGTTACATTAAAAGATCCAAAAGCCTCTGACGAATTCATGCAGCAGGAGCATAATCATAATCTCCATCATCATCATCTCCTTCCAAAGATGCTGCAGGAGCGTAGTCATAGTCTCCATCATCGTCATCTCCTTCCAAAGATGCTGCAGGAGCGTAATCGTAGTCTCCATCATCATCATCTCCTTCCAAGTATGTTGCAGGAGCATAGTCATAGTCTCCATCTGCACATGACCTTCTTGACTCGAACCCAATAATCTTGAAAATGGTAGACATACTATGTATATCTCTTCTTAGAAACTAATATATATTCAAATATGAGATATTGGATGCTTTATATATATGATATATCTCTTTGATAAGATGTGAAGATTTGTTAATTGTGTTTATGTTATTGTGTATGATAGGTTAAGAAATCATTTGGTTATATATAGGTAAGACCTAAGTGAGGACTCTTTTGGACACGTTAGGAAGTGTGTTTTTTTACCTCAAGAATGTGCAAAGCCATATGCTTGGCCATGAATTCACTTTACACATGTCATTTTATTTTATTTGTATATATGTATGTGATGAATGTTAAAAAGTTACATATTACTTGCGTAATAATTAAATTAAAAAAATTCCATCAAATAGTTACCTTATATTTCAATATTATTATTCTTATTCCAGTATCAAAACAAAATCTTAGCGTACTCATCGCTTTTCTTATTTAAAAATAAAATAAAAAATATTTTCTTTATTTTTGGAATTTCCTTTTTTTTTTATTGGTTAAATTTAAAACCCTTTACTCTCTTCAAAGTAGAAAATTGTCTTCTCTCAGCTCAAATATCAAACACCTAATAGGCGCTAAAATGGAGAACCCAAATTCCTCTTCATCTTCATCGGAGAATTTGCTTCAAACCCTAAATACCAGAGGCTGGTGTTTCCGCGATGGCAATTTTGTAAATGCACTTATTGCAGATCAATCGCCGTCATCATACGCCGTTGATTCAATCGAATTGGAGCTCTTAAACATGGACTTGAGATCCATCGGTGGGAAATCGTTGCCGGAATTTTCTCTTCTCCGGAAATCCTCTCATATCCAAGGCCCTAAAGTCCTTCAAGTAATTATCCTTTTTTTTGTTAGTTTTTCCTATATGAAGACTCTCTGTATTGTTTTGCATCATTTTGTGGTAGTAGTTGAATGATTTATTGCTATGGAGCTAATGTTTATTATATGTGTACGAATGTGCAAGCTGAAAACAGTGAATTTGACTACACCTGCATTTAGTGGTTTGTCTGTATCAGGGGACATTAGGGCTTAATGGATGTTATTAAGCTTTTGTGAGAACAATAGGTTCCATTAACTGTGTGAGATCACTGAATTTCTTATTGTTATGGAGGTCAAGTAAAAAATGGTTTTTTGACTTTTGTTTCTGCAAGAACATATAGTTGCATTTTTCGGGTAAGTTTTTGCCGAAGGACTCCTCAACTTTGATAGGAGAACACCTTATCTTTGGTTTTGTGCTGTGAACTAATGGATTATTGGGGTTGTAGCCACATCAACACTTGTTTGATAGGAAGACTTTGCCATCTGGCTTGCTGGAGTTTTGTGAAGAAGGCGATTATGTAATGATGAAAGACATTAATGCTATCATGCTTGAAATTTTGTAACGATAATGCATTTCATGGGGGGCTATATATGCATATCAAAACAGGTTTTATTACAGTCCGCACCCTTTCTAGGAGAAGCGCGTTGTTGTGATATACTGCGCTCACTTTCTAAATTTTGGATCTGCCTTTGAGAGTTAGGTATGGTGACATGTGTTGTTATTCAATTCTATTTGAAATATATTATACATTTTTTAAGTCATTATTGTAGACGACAGTCAAAATTGAAGTCATATCATATGACATTAATAATTACCCATTAGTCATGACTTATGAGATATGGGTTAATTTACTTAAATAGTATCAGATATTTAAGCATCTCTTCTTTTAGCATCGTCCTATCTCTCAGTTTCGATATTTGATATAAATTTTAGAAAACCAGTTAACTAGCTTTAATGCTGCGTCTTTGCTACTAACGAAAATTTGTATGTCCAAACTTTTATATTGTTTTTGCCTTTATTCCTCCTTTAAGTAAATTTATTAAAAAAAATTGTGCCTCCCTGAACTTCTTTCCTTCTTATGTCACTGTAATGTACATGGTCTTGAGAAGATATCTTCTGTCAGAGATATATCACGAAGTAATATGGCTGAGAGTTCTGGAAGTTCTAATAATCGGCGTCTACTTAGATTGAAGCTCACTGATGGGCACTCAGAAATAACTGCTATTGAGTACTCTCATATACCATCAATTCCTGATGATGTTGTTCCTGGCACTAAGGTATTCCTCTTTTCTATGACAATTTGATTAGAAAAAATCATTGTAGATGGTTTACATTCTCATATACTTCTATTGGCTTGTGGTTTATCGAGTATATGTATCTCTTTTTTTTTTTTAATGAGAAGGAATGTGTATCTCTTTTTATTACTATTGTAATCATTTTTACTAGTAATTATTCCTAAATCGTGTAATTCTTGACTCCTGTGGGTGACATATACTTTTGATGTACGATACAGACATTTTAAAGCTTGCCTGAGGCGACCAGTTAATGGGTGTAATTTAGATCTAATTGCTAGTGATAAAAGTTCCAGCTCATGACTGTCTTGTTTGTTGGTAGTATACTGTGATATGCTGCATAACTTAGCAATGATTCCGTGTCTTGAATATGTTCTTCTTTTCAGGTGCGCTTGGAAAACAAAGCTACAGTTCACAGTGGTATTGTGTGTTTGAATGTCAAAATGATTACCTTGTTAGGAGGTGCTGTTAGTTCTCTTTTTGAGGAATGGCAGATGAACAAAAAATATTCAGGTTTCTCTCGTTCAACCTTGAAAGTAGTGCATGAGGATGGAACTGCTGGTCGACCACCATTTGAAAAGTTGCAGATTGGAGCTTTGCACAAACACCATTCTCAGCATAAGAGATATTCTGGTCAGAGGCGTGACACTTTTAATTTGACAACATATATTTGCCTACTATCTTTAAATTTTTAACATGGAACTCTGGCATACTATCTTTAAATGATACCTCTTATCAATTGATCCGTACAAGGCAATGAATATTTTTGTTGGTGGGGGACGGTTGGTTTTTAACCTTGGCTTTCTTCATGTATGGATTTTGCAGTTATTTAACTGGTGTTGATTTTTACTCCAAGATTATGAAGTACATATATCTCTACTCTGGTGTGGAGATGTTTTTCTGTCATTTGGTAAAAGAACATGTCTCACTTATGCAGAAAAAGCTCAAAGTTCCACAGCTAGTCAAATGCATAGATTCCAGAATAATGATTCAAGGATAGAGAGCACGGGTAATGAACTGAAGCCACCTGCTCATATTGAAAGGATTGAAGAAAAACCAAGCACCTCTGAATCAAGACCAAAAGAAGGTGTATAGATTACTTGTCAAATTGTTGTCTAATGAAAATACATGCTGCATTCTCTTTATTCATCCTGACATTTCAGTGTCAGCATGTCCTTTCGGAAAAACCAAAGTATCACTTTCACTGTTTATTGAAGTTGCTTTATCCTTAAAGTGTGTTCACCCTGACCTTCTTATCTTTGTCTGACAGTGGCCGAGGCTGTCCCTGTTCAAAATCAAGCAGCTGCGCAAAAACTACTGCAGAAAATGAGTCAGCCTCTTCCTCGTGGGGGTCATCGTTCTAGAGGGCAAAGACACAGGGGAAGAGGAAGAGAGGAAGAAGAGTCGCACCTTCTTACTCTAGAGGAATGGGAAAGGAGAAAAACTGGTGCTAATCTTTCTGCAACACATGAGTTTCCTGATGTTAGCCAAGATGAGGATCTTGCAAGACAGCTGCAACAGCAATTAGATTTCGAAGATTTTCACGTACGTAAATATGGTTTTCGATATTCAAATGATAGTGGCATCTAACTCTATTTTTCACTCTGTCAAATTCATAATGTTGTCTCTATATATGCAACCTTAAGATTTGAAAGGAGATCAAGCATTGGCCAAGAACTATCAAAAATCCACTTACTAGAATAGAATAGAGACGTACAGCTTATATTTCTTTCATTATAATCGAATATATAATTTCTGAGAATATGACTGATTTGAGGCAGACCAGTGGAAGCATAGAACATGTTATTAAATTCCCCTTTGCCTCTACTATTTGTTACAATGTCTCCAAAATCCATGCAAACATTAATCGCTCTAAAGCTCAGATAGAGTTATAATGACAAATATTTCATCAGAGTTGCTGGGAAGTGCTGTTTGATATGCTTGTTATGCCAATTTTCAGGAACAACAAGATGGTGCAACAACTGAGGCAGAGAATATTAGAATGAGCATGTTCACATTTGACAGAGACGACGGTGGAGCTTATGGAACAACAGGATTTAGAGGTAGAGGAAGAGGAAGAGGGAGGGGAAGAGGAAGAGGTAGGGGAAGGAGAGGCTGACTTTCGTCTACCGGTCAGTCTTTTCCCCCTTTCTGTTTCTACGTTAGATTTTTCGTTTTTAAGATATCACAGCACATACCTTTCCACAACAAATCACATGTCTTTTCTTTCATCTTCTTTGGCTATTTGGTACTTGTAACTGTTTTTTCAGAACCTTTATCATGTGATATGCTATTTTCATGAGTTTCATATGCTGTTGATATTTCAAGAAAGTGATATTATTTGAGATGTTACCATGTGATATTTAGTTGAACATCTTAAATATGAAGAGTAGCCTTGAAATAATGGCAACGTTGTCTGCGTAGGATGGTCATTGTTTTGAGCCCTGAAATCACTCATTGATGTTTATGTCAATATAGGCTACCTATATTACACTCTTTTGGTGTGCACTGTGCTGTCCTCTCTCTCCCAACCTTGTATGAACGTCAGATGTTTACGTCCATTGGCGCAAGTTCTTATTTATGAATGTTCATTTGGGATTTCGATTATCATATTATTTGCTTCTATTCTCTTCTTCACTATTATACTTGTTTTTCATTCTTAGAAAGATAAACATGTTATTAATAGACCTTCTACTCAAGTAAAGCATTAAGCAAGTTTGACATATCCACAAATATTACGATTGATAAATTAAAAAAATAACTTAATATAAGATCAAATAAATAAGATATATTCTTTTATGATTTTTTTTCTTTACTATAATTTAATTTATTAAAAACAGATCTCACAATTAATTATTAGCAGAAAAAGAGGATAAACATATATATATATGGAAAAAATTTTAAAATAACAAATATTAGATATGTTATTACAGGTTTTAACAATATTTTATTGTTGCAAGCTATAGCATTAAATATGTTGCATTCTGTAGCAGTTTTAAATTTTTTTAATAAGGCAAAAAAAAAGGAAAAAAAGAGGAGAAAATGGTAATTTTTACATATATAACCCATATAAGATTATATATTACGTTCTTTAAATGCATTATTTTATAATTACTACTAACAACAATTTAATTACAAGCTTTAACAAATCAACAATATTTTTTAATATTTAATATATATTTTTAATAAAAATATAAATTCATTAAATATCAATAACAGTAAATTTATAACCCTTTTTATATAATAATCTGATACTACAATTAAAGAATTTTTATTTTGTTAAACTTTATAATTACCTTATTTTTCTCCAATTAGCCGGATATTTATCTTTCCTCATAATTAACACGTTTTTCTATGTCAGTCTTCCACTTACATGGAAAGACTCTTTGTTTGCCTTTTCTTCTTCTTTGCCTGAACTACACATTTTGTTCTGTATTTTTCATTCTCTATTTTTCAATCTAATCCCTCTTCTCTTATATGTTATTCAATCTCTTCCCATCACTTCTCACACCATGAATAAGAAAGATAATGTTAATGTCACCCCTAGGAAGAGCCCTAGGCTAATGGAAGAACAAGAACGCGGACAATCGGAGATCGAACCACCAAGGTTTGATTTACTAACACAAACGCCGGTGAAAAATGGCAAATCTCCTGACAAGAAGATACAAACAACAACGAACAAGGCCAAAGTAACAATGATAAAAGACCCAACTTCAGCAACCAGGGGGCAAAAAAAATTTAGTGTGTCAGATAAGGTGCAAGGCAAAATTACTTCAAAAAATCGAAGTGCCAAAAAATGAAAAGGTAAGATGGAATCATCTTCTGATAGCCAAAACGAGCCGGGTCCTGATCTGGATATAGAGGAAGAATCCGACTCTGATTTTGTTCAAGAACCCCTACCCAAAAAATTAAAAAATCTTTCTAAAGGGGAGTGTTCAAAATCAAAAAAAGTGCAGCCTGCTGTCAAGGTATACATTATTTTTTTAAATAAAATTATTTGCTATATAAACTCATATGTGTTTTTAGCATGTGTTACTTATCAAAAGAATGCTATGAAATAAAATAAATTTGGTGTTCGCACATCTAATATCATCCAGACATAATCGATACTAAATTTCATAGTTGTATACATTTGTAATAAAATTAGTAAGTTTATGCTTTAGATAAGAGTTTTGTTATCTACAAAATCAATCAACCAACTATACAGAAAGAATACCTATATTTGATGATTGCA
>JBCEWC010015531.1:0-13669 GCA_038996855.1 Solanum aculeatissimum
ACGGAGTTCCAAGTTATAGCTCACTTGGTCTTATGTCGGTTGAGGTCCCATCCCCATTATGTTTATATGACTAAGCACTCATGCATCATGGATTTCATAGCATATTGATATTGTATTTTTTCTTATATTCTTCTTTCTATATATGTGCCCTTGTCACCTAACATTAGTTTACAGGTTGTTCATGGCATATGCATTGTATGCTCGCATACTTAGTACATTCAACCGTACTAACGCATACTCTTTGGCCTGCATGATCTAACCATATAGGGACCGGAGACTACATCTATCCACCTCTTGACGGTTAGCTTGGATCTTTGAAGTATCGTTGTGGTGAGTTCCATGTTCCAAGGACAATACCCACCATCTATGTAGCTCTGATGTTATATTGATTAGGTCTTTACTTTGAGGATGAGCCCAGGACATGTCTTGGCCCCCGCCCTATTCCAGACTAGAGGCATTGTTGGACACTATGAAGTTCTTTGTACGAGTATGTTATATGTATACCTGAGATTCTATGGTTAAGTATTATGTATGGATGTGATGATTATGCTTATGCTATTATGATATGTTTAATGAGAATGTGCTTATATGGAAAGTCCCAAGCCCCTTCTTGTCATAGTGTGAGTCATACCTACCCGTCCCTTAGAACGTATTTGTTATGTGCTATGTGATTCATGCAAATCCCTTCCCCCATGACATCCCCATAGCTTGAGTCCAAAGTCCCGTAATCCCTTAGAATTGTGTTTACTTGTTTAAATTGCGCGCTTCCGAACCAATGATGTGTAAAATGATGCTAAGAGGCTTGTTTAAGGACTCTCGGGTTCTCATTCGCCATGTCACGCCTAGGCCCTACTCCCGGGTCGTGACACCGGAGCTCTTCCTCCCTCGGCTCATGGCTAGTTCTTCCAATGTTTCAAGACTAGTGTTGCTATGGTGAGCCCTTAGTTCGGGACTCCACCTTTTTTCCTTTCATGCTATGTATTTTTTTGGATATGATGTATATTTTGGCTTTTAAACTGGAGGCTTTTACTTTTTATGTTCACATTTGGAATTTTTTCTATTTGAGGGAAACCGACCGTTTATCGATTCCCGTTTATTCATGCTCTAGATGGTATGTTTATGGACACTAATGTATGTTTTGAAATTTTTACTTCTTAAATGATGTCCCACAGACCCTATCCCGTTTATTTCCGCAAAATGAATGAGTTTATGCCTATGAATGCTTGATATGCTAAGATGGCTTGGATGAGGTGCCTACAGGTGTCTCATTCGTTGTGTCACGACTGAGACCTAGGCCCAGGTCATAACAATATCACTGAGGACATGACCTTAGATAGAGGGGAATGGAGACCGCGTATTAGGGTAGAAGGTTAGGCGGCTAGTAGGGTTAGGATGGTGTCTAGCCTTGTGATATAGTTGGTTAGTGGGGGTAGTCATTGTTTCATATCTAGTATTTTTCTGCTTTTGGGGATGATATTTTTGAGATGAGAGTTTTTTGAAAACAATCTCTCTATCTCTATGAGGCAGTGGTAAGGTCTGCGCACATTTTTACCCTCCCCAGACCCCACTTGTGATTGTTATCGTTGTTGTCTTTTTAGTAAATATTATTTGCTTACACAAAGCTATATTATTTCCGTCACATGTCTCTGGAGTAATTCTTTACAAAAACATTATTTTTGTTGATAGATAAATATTATGTTGTAGACTATCACAATGGTATATTAAAGAGTAGTACACTACAACTCATGTTAAATTTTACCTTTTTATTGAACTAAAATTTGATCAATTAACATTGTCTTTTTTTCAGAATAGCTTTCTGATAGTATATTATACTTTTGTTATGAATTTTGCTTATTTGATAAGATTATATAAAGAATTGGAACAATTTTGATTAGTTTTCACAACTAATGGTAGTTTATGTTTATGAGCAAAAAATACAACTTAAGAATCTAAATTGTATGTCCAAACAAAACTTCAACTTCATCTCACATGGTCAAACGGGCCCTCAAAAGCAGATGAAACATAAGAACTATCAGATATATTAGCATAGTTGTCCTGTAAAATCTTTAAGTTGTTTGACATACAATTCTTGATCCCAAATAGAAATTTTAAAAATTGAGAATGAAACAATTGATAAAAATAAATAAAAAATAGTTTTACATACAATAGCAGTGTTGTCAAAGGTGCACCTAAAGCGTGCTTAAGCACTGAAACGAGGCTCAAAACGTGTTGACCACGTCGCCTCTCTTAATGTGTGTTTTAGTGTCATTATCAAGGCGCAAGGCATACTTTTCCTTGCCAATGAGCCTTTTTTGAAGAGGCGGCACCAAATAATTGATATTTCACTTTATCGTAAAAAAAATTCAGTTTCTTTATTCATATATTTGTCATTCATGCTTAAAATCATTAGACTTGGCTAATAGAGCATGTTCATAAAACCATCTTTACATGGGCATTTCTTTTTCCCCTAAATTAGCCCAAGTTTCTTTTTCCCCTGGAACTACTTTAACCAATTAACCATGGACATTTCAAAAAGCAGAGAAATAACATAATACCAATATAGGCTATGCAAAGGGTGTGGAGTTATGAAGAAAATAAAATGAATTAAATTTTCCTGAAATAATCAAACTATCAAAAAGTACGTGCGCTAGAAAAGTAGGTATAACAACAAAAAAGTCCATCTGACTGAACAATGAAAACATCTATATTATACAAACACGCTACACTACATCATATATAACTTGAGTCCTTGTGAGAAATTTCAAGTGTTGCATTGTAAGCAAGCAAATTACCTCACCCGCATCCGTAAGATAACCACCCATTGTTGTAAAGTCCCTTCTATAGATGAACATCAGCAGATTGATGGCACCCTAGAAAAGTTTACAAGATTAAGGAAACATTAACCGAATAAGTAGAATGATCAGCAGCTGCATAACAATTGGATAGAAGGAATAGCAGTTGCAATGTCATTCGACAGAAAAAGAATTTTCACATGCCCAAGATTCTATAACAATCAGAGTACAATAATCATAGAGGGAAAGCTCATTATCACCAGAAATTTAACAATCCTGAGTACAATATCCCTATGGAGAAAGCTCATTATAACCAGAAACTTAACCTAGAAGAAAAGGCTTATATCAAGATAACTGCATACCTCTCGAATCTCCAGTGTTGGCATATGGGGAAGAAAATCGTTTCCAACAAAAAAACACAAAAAGACGAAATCATCCACCACCCTTTCAAAGTCGATCTGAAATGGAGGGTTGTAAATCTCTAAATCATATTGCAAATACTCTCGCAGCACCCAGATGTTGAGAAACTGTGAATGGTAAAAAGAGGTATCAAGAATATGGACCAAGTATTAGACATTACGATACTTCATATTGGAAATTAAAGAAGAGGCATCAATTTTTGGACCTGATATTTCTTCTTGTGAATAGGTGTGTCATTTACAGCCTTTCCATCTTTGTCATGGTTTCCATTTGTACCACGACAACTAGCTGCAAGATGTCCAACCTGACCACAGGCAAAACACTTCTCCTGCTGCCCTGGTGGAGTAATCACCTGTATGGAAGATCAGACTTTCAGTTTTTGAACAACGAATTAATTTGAATGCATAGACACTTGGTGGTGGTAGCTACTGACCTCCCTCAAGATTGAAAAATGAACTTCATGACTAGCCAGAGACAGCATAATAAGATCCGCATCCTAAACAAAGTATATTGGATAATTATGAAGAAATTAAGACGTCAGATGAGCTCAAAAATGAGGTAAACACTGACTGAAAGCAATATAGCAAGGATGAACCGAGATTCTGTCAAAAACAAATCAATTTCTTGTACCAAAAAAAAAAAAGGATTAACAGAATTTAAGAAGATATCAAACAATAATGTAACACTTTCACTCACTAGACCATAGAGACAATGGCGGGTATTTGGGTTGAAGCCAGGAAGGTTACGTTGCAACCGGATGTAGGACATAATTTTGTGTTCACCCTCACCTGGAACATTGGCATCAGAAAGGATAACCTACAAATAATCACCCAATGCAGCCAAGTAAATAAGTTAAGAAAGACAGGAATCCTGAAAATCAGAATTGTATTCTAAAAGAACCAGAAAGGATTAAACCACAGAAGGAATCCTCCGACACTAAAAGACCATACTAAAGCAAGATAACTTTAATAGATTAAACTGGAACAACCTTGGTAAACCGCCAGCCAGCATTTTTATTCAACCTCGAGTGTATATAATATTGAAGAGCTACTGATAGTACTGCCATAAATGGAGTACCAGGAGTAATAACATTTGAATCAGATGTCTCAGGCTTTCCTGTAGGCACTAAAATAGCAGCCTCCATCTCAAACTCTTCTCTTAATCTTTTTTCTTCAGCTTCCTGTCATCAAAAATTGAATGAGATGCATACATTTACAATGTTAAACCACATACATAAAGGAAAAATTATACAGATTCAGCAGCATCTTTAGCAGCTCTGAAACGCCTGGTTCTCTGCTGATTCATCTTAGCTCTAGGAGCCACTCCATCTAAGAAATACATATTGAAGTTAAGACTTTAAACATTGAAGTTGTAAAGATATGCAACATCAACGGCCACAACTTACCAATAGCCATATACAGGAGTTTTCTTGGACGCACTAATGAGAAAAGATGATCAATGTAGTCAAAAATTGATTTAAATACGTCATCATACGTTGCTGGTGCAGGCTGCAAGGTGGAGAAAAAAACTTGATACAAAGGTAGTGCCCAACTAAAGGAAAAACAGTAGAGAGATGGGGAGATATACATAGTAATTGCAACAAGAAATTTATTTTTATTTTTATTTTTATGTTTTCTATCCAAATATAAGTAATGAAATCCAGATTTAAGGTAGTAATGACCAATCTAATGGTAAATTTGATTGGACATCTTGCATTCTTTTGTTATTTCGGATGTACGTTTGCCCATGTCAAACATGAAATGACGAGATTCATCATCATCCTATACAACCTTGATTACAATCATCAAAAACTATTTTTGCATTAAGTACCTCATAGGTAGCCGATATGTCAAAAGTTATTTGTTTACAGCTACTACAGATAAATGACCAGGTAAATGCCTTAAATTCCTCCATCCTATTTTGAGTTTTACACAAATCAAGATAAGTTTCACTATAAAAACGCTGCTGAATCTCATCTAAGACCCCATCTTGTCTTGCTTCAATTCCAACAAATTCTTTGTTCCACTGTAAGTTATCACATAAATCATTTACCTTAAGCTGTTTTGTCTACCCTGCAGACATTATTGGTTATATCTTATCTCGTACAGCAGTGTGCAGCATTAACTTGTATCCAGTTCACTGAAGCAGCTGATTAATGATGTGTCGTGGAATTACGACACGTTTGATATCTTTTAGATGAGTTTTTTTTTTTAGCTCATTTTATGTGTTTCTAATGTTAAAATGTTGTGTTGTATGTCCTAGGAGGAAAATTGGTCAAAACAAGGAAAACAGGGCAAAGGACACAGTATTGGGCATGTTATGGGCCGTACATGCAACAGCAGATGAGCCCAAATCCTTGGAGTTGAAGTGTTGAAGTGCCGTTAAACTCCCCTACGGGCAGTATGTCTGGTCATGGAAAAAAGAGTCCACTATCCAGATGCTCAAAAATTAAAGAGGCTCAAGCGCGGTTAAAGATTCGGACCATATGTCAATCCATGGTCCGTAAAATACAAGACGACAACACTGGGAAGACAAGCCACGAAACAGCTCAAGGACTATATGTCGGTCCATAAGTCATGGAGAAGTCCATAAAAGCATCAAAATCTTTCAACTTTTACAGGTAAGATTGTCAGTTATGTATTCACCTAATCCGGTAATCTTTCCACGCCTATCCCTCATGAGATTCAAACCCAAACTTGTTGGGTTATTACATTTGACCACGATCTCATACATATCTTATAGGTATAATTTTGAATGTATCAAATTTGGGCGCCATTGCCGGAGAATACGATTTTGAAATTTACTGATCAGTGTGTACTTTGATTTAACTCCTTTTCTATTCCATCACTATTTTGTTTGTTTTCTCGTGAACCATGTGATTATGGCAGCAAGGGCAGCACAGATAGCTCGAGAAGCACAGGCAGTTCAGGCTGCTGCAGAGGTAGTTCAGGTTGTTGCATAGGCAGCTCTCGCTAATCCACCAGAAGTAGAAAATGTATGCTGACATTGCTCAGGAGATTGACTATGCCAATGTCATTGTCCCACCTCGGGTTGATGCTATCACTTCAAAAAAAAGAGGGCAGTGTCGACACTATGTTGAAGGCTGAGGGATTATTTCACAACTCCAGTGATGATGACCCACATCAGCATCCGAAGAACTTCCTAGGAGGTGCACAATGCATAAGCAGAACAGTGAGTTTGAGGCTGTAATCTGTCCAAGGGTTTTCAAGTACTCCCTCACTTGTGAAGCAAGAGCTTGGCTCCATAGCTTGCTACCAAACTCCATCCACACATGGATGAGCTGGTGAGTATGATTTTAAAGAAGCGGTTTCCACCTAACCAGAAGGCCGAGCTGAGGGACAAATCTTTCACTTTAAGCAAAAAGGACAACTTCCCAGTGACGCAGTAGCAAAACCAAAAGGTAATACCAATGGTTCCACATCTCATTATATGGTGATAACTACTCAGAGCGGTAAGTTGCTCCAGTAAGGGAGTGAAACATGGGAGGAAGCTGAAGCTACTGTAGTATAGGACGATGCACAGGTTGACAACACCGGTTGTTGCTGAAAAAGAGGTTGTTGTGCCGAAGGTAAAGACTTGAGATTTGAGCAACGAGAAAGCTGAGGAAAAGGCGATAGAGGCTCTAAACCCTCTACCACCGATTCTGAAACCTTCTCCCCCATTTTCATCAGAGATAGATCAAGAAGGCAAATGATGCCTAGTTTGAAAAGTATATTTTGATATTCTGAAGCAATCCCTAGAATATTCCATTAATGGATGTCTTTCAAGAAAATGCTCGATTTTGCAAAGTATCTTAAGGACTTGATGGCCAAGGTGAAAGCTGTGAAAAATGAAGTGGTAAGTGTCACTCACCGATCAGTTCTATTAGCTCAGCTGGTACAGTACGGAAGAAGGAAGATCCTATTTTGCACCCCTTCCTCCTTGACACATGTAATGATGTGGGGGGGGTGCGCTACGAAATCGGTGCTGATTGAGGCTTTAAATCTAAGTTGGGGGAGGAAGAAAGCAAAAAAAAAAGGAAGAAAGAGAAGAAGTAGCAAAAGAAGCCTGGCGAATATGATGTAGTGTTCAAGGAGCATGCAGTCAATATTATCCAAATATACATCCAACACATCCCTAAGCCTACATTACAAGCTTAGAAAAATCCTTGTGCGATCTCAACCGAGCAATCCAAAGATAGTGGCATTCAAAAATAAGGGAACGCCTATGGCATCTGCATCTATGGCATGGAAAATTCTTTATGAGTGTGAGTGTTTTCTCTCCCTTTACAGCTTGTTTGGATGGTGGTTTGCCATGTTTTCATACTGTATGGTATCGTATCGTATCGTACAGTGCCGTACAATGTTTGGATAGACTGTATGGATTGCTATTGTTTAATGATAATTTGTTGTTTGATTTGACTATATGGTACTATATCGTAACGTATAAATTTACAAAAATATCATCAATTATTATAAATATTAATTTTATCAATATTTAAAAACAATACATAGAGTAGAAACAAGTAGGGAAACATACAAGCTAATATATCTCCAATTCATACAAACAACACAAGAAAATAAAAAAGTAAGAACTTTTAAAAAACGAATCTTAAAAAATAGATTAAAACGTGAAAGAAAATATGGGAAACGAAAAAGAAGTCTCAAAAGTTTATGCAAAGGGAAATAAGTAATACAAAAACAATACATATATTAGGGTAAAGTTTAATAAAGAAAAAAGGATAAATTAGAAATATTTAAATTTAAATAAGGGTATAATTGGAAAAAAAATAAGAGAACCATGGGATACCACCAAATTGGTGGTTTCAAAAATGGGGGTTTTCATGGTTACAGAACCATGAAACCAAACCATACCATACCATATAATTAATGAAACAATCAAAACAAACGTCATTCTCTTAATAACCATACCATACCATACCACGAAAAACCACCATCCAAACAAGTTGTTAGTCTATTGTCCCATTTGATCATGGTATATATGTATGTTGTTTTAGGAACTTCTTTGGTCTTGGTGAGGGCACGTGGATTATCTCATGAAATTGTCTCACTGCATTCATGAAATTTGTCTTCGGTCTCCAAAAAGTTCTAAAAAAAGCTCATTGGAAAACCATCTGGTCCAGGGGCTCACTGTACCGAATCGAAACCAATAACCTGACCTAAAAAAAAAGTACTGCCTTAGTGGTAATAGGCTATTGCTTTAGCGGTTCCGATAACGATTTTAACTTTTTTTTTATATCGGGTTATCAGTTATTAATGGTTTGAGATTTTTTCTTAATAGGTTAACTGGTGACCTTTTTCTTAACGGGTTAATTGGTAACCTAATAGTAAATAAATAAATTATATTTATACCATTCGGTATATAAAGTCATGATTTAGTTTCATACTTCCGTTCTTACTACCTCAAACTCTCGACTATCTTACAAGGCCGTTAGTGTTAGGTTTGAGCAAGATGCAATTTGTCAACTTATGTGCATGATTCATTTAATTTGTCACCTTGTTTCTAAGTGATTTTCAATAATTTTTTGGGTTTAATCTTAAGGGGTTAAACCAATAATCAAATCGATAACAATCAAAAACCAATATCTTCATGGTATTATAACGATTAAGCATATCTATAAATTGATAATCAATAAATCGAACCGATATGCTTCAAAATCGAACTGACCTATACGCAACCCTAGCCCATAGGGCACAATGATTTTATCCAATTCTAGACTTCTTCATCAAACTATCTCTCCAACCATTCATTTTCCTCTTGTGTAATGCTTCCCACCCCCTATACATTATAACCAGGAATCCACTGTTTTGTTTCTCTGTAAGGGGTCGTTTGGTGTGATGGATAGGAGAAGCTAATCCCGAGATAATTTTTTAGTGGCCTTTAATTTTTTGTTTGGTTGCACAGACTGGGATAACTTATCCCAGGATTAACAATTAGTCCTGGGATAAGTTATCCCTTCCTTGGAGTGGAATAATAATCATAGGATAACTTATCCTGGGATAAAGTATGTGAAATGACGAAAATACCCTTCTTAAACTCTCTTTTATACACCACTTTCATATTTATGTATGTTAAAATAATTTTTATAATATTTATAATAATATTCGCAACCTTAGTTAATCGTCGTTTTTATATATTTTTCATTAAAAATTTATATTTTATAAATATAATTTCTATTTATGAATATAATATAAATTGAATTTATTTAACTAATACTTATCTTTAGGTATATTTTGATTTCTCTTAAAAAAAAGCTTACTCCACTAATAAATTATATATTTTAAATTAAATGGTCTATTACTCACTTAAAAAATATTTTTTATATATCAATTAAAATGCAAATTATTTTAATAATATTTTTTTTTAACTTTTAGTAAACTTAAAATGGAAGTTTTATTTTTAAGCTAAATAAGATGGAAGTTTTATTTTTACGATGGAAGTTTTATTTTTAAGCTAAATAAGATAGAAGTTTTAATTTTAAGCTAAATAAGATAAAAAATTTATTTTTTAAGTTAAATAAGATGAAATTTTATTTAAAACTAAATAAGATGGAAGTTTTATTTTTAAGTTAAATAAGATGAAAGTTTAATTTTAAAAACAAATGGCACAATCATGAAAATGCATACACATATGTTAAATAAGATGAAAATTTATTTTTAACAATGAATAACTAAAGCTTGCAAAGAAAATAAAAAAAAATTAAATAAGGTGGAGGGTATTTTTGTAAACAAACATCTTATTCTTAGAAATTGTACCATGATTAGTAGTTTGAATATGTCAAACCAAAAATATAATAAAAACTATTCTTAGCATAACTAATCCCAACATAACTTATCCCATCATAACTTATTCCAACATAATTAATCCCATCATAACTTGTATTCAAACCAAACGACCCGTAAAGATTTTGGTAGTCATTTGATTATAATTGCTTATGGATTTGTTACTGCAACCCCTTCCACCACCAGCTTTCGATAGTGTTAAATCTTTTGTGGGTTGTAGCAATCATATGATTGCACTTAGTATTTATCTCCATGTTGAGCCAGTGCACTCTGAACTTCTGCCTCCAAGTTATTTCCTCATTTTTTGAGACATCTTCAAACTCACATGGAAAGATGTAGCTTTTAGAGTAAACTCATCCTGTAATATCAACTCCAAGTCTTTTCTAAATCTGATAATTGATGTAGAGTCTGTTTGGACTGGCTTCTGATTTTTGACTTATAAACCAAAAGTTCTAACTTATGACTTTTGGCTTATTTTTATTAATTTGTGATTATAAGCACTTTCTCAGTTTACCCAAACACTCCAACCATGCTTAAAAGTTCTTTTGGCTTAAAAGCACTTAAAATAAGTCAATCCTAATAGGCTCTTACAATTTCTTCCTTCCTCTAGTTCCAATTGTTTTTATACTCCAGTTTCTATTCCTTTATCATCCCCTTGAGCAATCTCAGCTTGGAAGCTAGGACATAAGAGCGTGTACCAATGATATTAAAGATGCCCACCATTCTTTCACTTTGTCTGAGAATTCTTCCACCCTAAACCACCATTGTTCAAATTTGAAGTAAGACTTCTTCAAATTTAAATCTACAAATTCAAGTATATGGATTGTGATCTGAACCTATTCTGGGAAGTTCAATCTGTGTGAAGGTATCATCCCATTGGGAAGACCTATCAATTTTGGAGGCTGACATGGATTGTCCCCTCTTCCCTGTGTAAAGGACCCCCAAATAAAGGAGGATCAATGATCTCCATCTCATTGATGCACTCAAAGAATTCAATCATTGTCCCAGTAATTATGTGCCCATCTTTCTTTTGGGCATCTACTGGCATTAAAATCCCCACAAGCTACCCAACACCCACTGCACTCTTCTTTGATGTTGATGAATTCTTACCAAAGTTCTCTTCTAATTATTGAATAACAAGATGCATACACAACTGAAAGAAACCTGGTGAATGCCTGATTAATGCCTTCAAACTTGCAGGCTGCCATTTGGTTTGTTGTTGTCACCGGTTCTCCTTTTCACACCCTCTTATCCCACATTACTACAATACCACCACTTCTTCCTATAGCATGAAATTTCCCCATCCATCTATTTTTCCATAATTGTTATATGAGGAGCTAAATGATAAAGGCGGGAACAAGAAATTGTATAGGCTCGCTAAAGAGAGGGAAAGGAAAGCTCGCGACTTGGACCAAGTGAAGTGTATCAAGGATGAGGAAGGTGAGGTGTTGGTGGATGAGACTTCCATTAAGTTAAGGTGGCAAGCGTACTTTCATAAACTCTTAAACGAAAAAGGAGATAGAGATATTGAGCTGGGTAAGTTGGCACACTCTGAAAGTCATCGAGACTTTGGATATTGCAGGCGGTTCAGAGTTGAGGAGGTTAGACGTGCTATTAGTAGGATGAAGAGAGGGAGGGCGATCGGACCCAATGAGATTCTGGTAGATTTTTGGAAGAACATGGTCAAGGGTGGCATAGAGTGGTTGACTAGACTATTCAATGCTATTATGAAGGCTGTCAAGATGTCTGATGAATGGAGGAGTACAATGCTTTCATTGTACAAGAACAAGGGTGATATTCAAAACTCTAATAGTTTTAGGGGTATCAAGTTGTTAAGTCACACTATGAAGATCTGGGAGAGAGTGGTGGAGATGAGGGTGAGAAAAAGAGTGTCTATTACTGAAAATCAGTTCGGATTCATGCTGGGGCGGTCGACTACCGAAGCAATCCATCCTGTTCGGAGATTAGTGGAGAAATATAGGGAAAGAAAGAAGGACCTCCATATAGTGTTCATTGATCTTGAGAAGGCCTACGACAAAGTTCCGAAGGATGTCCAATGGAGGTGTCTTGAGGTGAAAGGCATCCCAATGGTATATATTAGGGCGATAAAGGACATGTACAACGGAGCCAAAACTCGGGTAAAAACAGTGGGAGGAGAATCAGAGTATTTTCCTGTTGAGATGGGACTTCATCAAGGATCTGTGCTGAGCCCTTTTTTGTTTGCCTTGGTGATAGATGAGTTGACGCAATCTATTCAGGAGAGGGTTCCATGGTGTATGCTTTTTGCAGATGACATAGTACTGATTGATGAGACTCGGACTAAAGTTAATGATAGATTGGAGTGCAAATTCAATGTTGCGAGGGATGAAGCAGACATTGATATGAGGCTTGCTACTCAACCTATTCCCAAGAGACAAAACTTTAAATATCTTGGGTCTATCATCCAGAGTAGTGGATGATATTGACGATGATGTCACACATTGTATTTGGGCAGCATGGAGAAAATGGAGGCTTGCCTCTGGAGTATTGTGTGATAAGAAAATACCACCTAAACTCAAAGGTAAGTTTTACAGAATGGTGGTTAGACCGTCTTTGTTGTATGGGGTAGAGTGTTGGCCAATCAAAAACTTACATGTTTAGAAGATGCAAGTCGCGGATCTGAGGATTTTGAGATGGATGTGTGGTCATACCAGGAGTGATAAGATTAGGAATGAGACCATTCGGGAGAAGCTAGAGGTGGCCCCTATGGCTGATAAGATGAGGGAAGCGAGATTGCGATGGTTTGGACATTTGCAGAGAAGAAGCACTGATGCTCCTGTTAGGAGGTGCGAGAGGTTGGATTTAGGAGTTACACGGAGGAGTAGAGGTAGACCGAAGAAGTACTTGGGGGAGGTGATCAGACAAGATATGGCGAAACTGGATCTCACCGAGGACATGACCTTAGATAGAAAGGAGTGGAGGTCGCGAATTAGAGTAGCAGGCTAATAGGTTAGTAAGGTTAGGTTGATGTATGGCCTTGTGGTATAGTAAGGTAGTAGGATTAGTCGTGTTTTTATATCCTGTGTTGTCATTATTCGTCACATATATGTTGATTTTTTATTGTATTTACACACTATCATGTGTTTTTCGTTATTATTTGTCCTTTTTGTTTCCTTTTCTTTTCCTTTCCCTTTTTTTTCATATCTAGTTTATTCTGCTTATGGGTTTTTGAGACGAGTTGTTCCCGGGAAACAACCTCTCTATCTTTGAGGTAGTAGTAAGGTCTGCGTACGTTCTACCCTCCACAGACCCCGCTTGTGGAATTCCACTGGGTATGTTGTTGTTGTTACCTCTACTTAATGTTTCATTTTTGAAATAATAAATCCCACTCAACTTATTATGGTACTCTTTATATTATGTCATACTGGTTACACTTTTGCTCACTTTAGAATCAGACCACCGGGAATCTACCAAAACCTTGGTAATTCGTTCTCTCACCCTCCTCTTTCTCTTTCTCTTTTCCTCTCCCTTCTTCCTGTTCTCCTTTTACAATTCCCTTAGACAGTTCTTGGTGATCATCCACTCCGGTGATTAAGCCTAGTGTAATGTGGCCTTCATCTTTGGCTTAAGATTTCTTTGGTCAAAGATTAGGTAAACCATAAATGTCAAATATTT
>JBCEWC010015532.1:0-13667 GCA_038996855.1 Solanum aculeatissimum
ATAATGACTAATGTATTTATTATATTTTTAACTTCATTTTTAAATTTTAATATTTTGGGTATTTAGTTTTAAACTTTAGACATTAACAAAGTTTAAATTGATTGCCAAATATATTAATAATAGAGTTTATGTTTTAAAAATCTATTGTGACTTTTGAAACGTATTTAGCTGCAAAGATTTTTTTTTGAATAAAAATTATTTATATATTTAAATTGGATATTTGAATCGTATTTACAATAATGAAAAGTTATAAAACTCCACATTTAATTGAAAATGTAATGGGAAGTTATAAAAACTCCCCATTAACTTGGATATACATAAAAAAAAATCAAAATAAAGATGTGTCTATGAAAAAATATTTAAATTAAGAATTTTTTTAATAAAAATTATTTATTTATTTATTTATATGAAGAATTCTGAAATCGTATTTAGTATATCTATTTTGACCAATAAATTGTGTAACCAACTAAATAGTAGTTTTAATTAGGATAAAATTTATCTTACAAAAAAAATGAATTTTTTTTAAATTTGAATTAATAATTTAAAAAGATACTTATACTAAATAAACTATTTCATTAAGATCTCAACTAATTTATAAGAATCTTAGTAAGTATCTTTAATTATTTTTATTTTCTCAAATTAAAATATTTTCCGATAATTAATTAGATAACTTTGTTAATATATAAAAATTTAAAATTAAATACCCAAAATTTTTAAATTTAAAATATGAAGTTAAAATATGATAAATAGATTAGTCATTATTTAAAAGTGAGGAAATTAGTGTCAAGAGATTCCTCTTTTTTATGAAATGAGAAAGACTAAAAGAGAGAAAACAAATTGATGGTATACGTGTGATAACTTCCATTTCATCAAAAGTGTAAATTTGTGATAATCAAAAGTAATAAATAGAATAAATTAATTAAGAACTAACTATATAAGCTAATAATGTGGATACAAATGAGACAGATAAGGATGATGACATGTGGCTTAATAAGAAGGTTGCATCCTCTTCTTTTGATAATATAAAGGAGACAAAAGGTGTTTACGAAATGTAGGGTTACCGAGTTAGTTATTTTGTCGCGCCTCATTTTTTTTCCTCGCGGAAAAAGGAAATCTGGACGACGTCGTGGCAACAACTCTTTTGGGATTTATGAAATGTTTAAGAGTCGCCACCTAATGATTTGAGGTGCATTAGGACACCATTCTAGGCCTAAGTTTAAGGCTAAGGTCAAACTAACCAGAATCTAGGGTAAAGGTTCAGGTTACCTCAAGGGGAAGGTATTAGGCACCCCTCGAGGTCCGCAAATGCAGGTCTCGATCGTGTCTATCCTATGTGGGAGTCTCAAATAAGATCTTTAATTTTATTAAAGAAAGAGAAAAAGAGTTAAACTACGCGAGATTTAATTACCACTCGGATCAGATACTCGGCTTTATTTTCAAAAGACAAATCAAGTTTGTCGATTTAGCTCACAAGGCTTTATTTTAAGCCTAAGGGACGAAAACCAAAGTTTCATTCCCATTTTTAAGCGCAAGTTTATTTCATCATGTCCGAGGGTCCTATATACCCCTACCCCTCCTAAGTTTGATTTATTTTTTATTAACTTAAGAGCGTACTAGAAATGAAAAATCTACTCGATTCCTAAAGTGCCTATCGCCCCGACTAATGTCCAAGAGGCGTTGGACTTCTATTTTAGGTAGTTCTAGACTTAAAAGAAAACTAGGATTCCTATTGAATCGCGGCAAACAAAACACAAAGGACGACATTTAGCAAACAGAAAGTCTCAAGTTTGCCTCTCATACCAAAAAACAAACAAGAAAAATGCACAAGTTTAAAGAAAAGTCATCTAGTGTATACATCACAAACCAACCTTTTAAAACTTTAACAAAACATTGACATATCGAAAATACTTGAGGTTATTTATTTATTTGTTGGTAGAGTAAAATATATGTATATATATAATAAACATGTGATTGTTAAAAATGATAATCTTATAAGGAGAACATCTATATATTTTATAACAAATATTATGACATACTTAAAAAAATTATTTAAGAAGTACTATAAACTATTTTTAAAGCAAAAGATCATGAGACAGATTTCACAACCTAAGATTTAAAGAAAGTTCGTGGACTTAATATTTTCAAAAATAACAACAATTACTTGATAAATCATCGTCACATGATATCTAAGAGTTAACAAGATAAAGTTACAATTTTAAAACATATATAAACATGTATATATATATATATTTATTTTTTTTAAGGTGTAAATGAATTAATCTAAATTATACTAGTATCAATACATAAGAATTATTTAATACATATCTCAATTAGGCCATTTTCTAATTAAACATGTTAGCAGGAAAAACTTAAAAAAAATCATTTTTTAAGAACTAATCTCAACATGAAATCAGGGCATGATTAAAACCACGTAGCACATATATACCCCTCCCCTAAAGTCCCCAATTTTATTATTATATTGTTACAAAATCTTTTACAAAAAAAATAAAATTATGCATAAAAGGTAAAACAAATAAATAAATAAATGAATAAAATAAAGACTTCAGAGTTGTTCGCCTCCGAATTCCTCCCCCATCCCAGGCGACTCTTCACAACCTTAAAATTGCTAAAGAAAACACTTGAAGAAACATGAGATGAACATAATAATGACAGAGATATAATAAAAAAGGTTAAAGTGATAACGTTAAGAAGAAGAAATTCAGAAATCAATGATACCACGACAATCTGAGTGGCGATTTTAATGTCCAATCCCCGACACGTCAAGTTCACGAGAATCTCATGGATTCCGAGCAATGCACGTGTCGAGGAGGATATAAAGGCAAGATAACAAAAATTCTCGGCTATGCAACCAGTGTGGAACGAAAGCAGTAGAAAAGTAATGGTGTTTGTTTTTAGTATCAAAGAAATGAGGGAGGAACTCTAATGATAAGAGAACTTAAGAGATTTCTAAAATGGTCCACTGTTAAAGAGAAGAACTTAAGGTATTTCTCCATGACCTGTCTGTGCAAAAAAAAAAAGATAAGAGATTGTTTATATAGTGGAGGAAATCATCGATAAAAGGCAAGCAAATCAATTGTTTTATACTTACCATAGATAAAAAATAAAATAAAATACTAAATAAACTAATCTCATCACTTGGTCAATCAAGGGAGTAAATAAGGGAGTGAATTACCACAGAATCAGCTAACAATCCCAATCGATTAAATGTAATAATTATAAAAAATCACCATACATAAGCAAGTATTAAAGCTGTAGCAGTTATTTAAGGAAACAAGATAAGAGAGAATAATTCACGAGATATTTTCCTTATATAACAAAATCACCCTTTAATCAAAGTATACCAAAATACTGTCCACACATAAACAAGCGAGTATTATAATATCTCAATCGATTAAGGAAAGGAATGTGAGGAAACGATCACGATCTTACCAAAAATCCACATGCTAAGGTTGTCACATAGTTTGAATTCACATCCATAAAAGAAAAATCTTATTTGCCATATTTAAACACATACAACCGTTAGGTATCACACCTTTAGAAAAAGGGGATCTCATTGATCAAGTTTACCATAAAGGAACAATCACATAAGAAGGAAAATAACACATAATCAGCTAAACACAATCAATTAGCTGAAGAATAATAAAACTTACCATAGATATGAATTTAACAATCAATTAGAAGGACCAAAAAGGCCAAAAACAGAAATCATGAAGATTTCTCCTTAAGTAGAATAATCAAACCAATGTGAATAGTTTTTGCCAAAATAACATAATTGAAGACTCACATTTCAAGAGAAAAGAACTAATTCATTTTGAGTGTCTACAATTATCTCAATGAAGTATAAAGGAAACCACAAGAGAGAGTATGAATTGTAATCGACGTCCAACATCAAAATGGTCAAACTGATTTACACAAACTTAGTCAGATATTAACAAAAACCAAAAATTCTAGGCAATCATACATAGAGGGAGCTTATTAAGAATTTGACTTGAGCTAAAATATGCAAGTGCATCACAAACATTTGTGGCATATGATTTGCATTAATGTCTTCCTATATTGGTCTAAATTAGTAACAAAGATGTAGTAACGAATCAACTGTAAGAGGGCATCGTAATTACAGCTAAAACCAATGAATTAGGGACAATTTCACATAATCATAGAGATGGGAATGGACAAGTCCAGAAACACCGACTTCACGCGAACATTAAGTCACAACAATCTGTCCAGTGAGCTAAACAGGTAACCAATTGAACACACACAAAAAAAAAACTTGAAAAGATCATACCAAAAATGAATTCGAATTCATAAGAGTCCATACAATACTCAGAATCTCAAAGGGCGAGGCAATGTCGAGCCAAGTGAAGGAGTCCCGTTATCGTGTCTGTCATCATCAAGCTCACCGGTAGAAATTGTTCGTTTGCTAGAGTTGGTGGGTCGTTGGTGTTGCTGGCGGCTGTGTCGGAGGAGATGAAGGTCGCGGTGGCGACGACTTAGGGAGAAAGAGAACGGGACAGGGGAGAGGAGATGACGACGGAGGAGAAGGGACAGGACCGGCAGCCATGGCTGCTGTTGCGCCAGCTGGTGATCGGAGATGGGAGAGACGATTCAGGCGGCTGCGACGGCGGCGGCTGCATGGTGTCGTCGCAGGTGGGCAGAGAGAAGAGGACGACGGAGGGGCTGTTGGTTGTTGTTGTTCGCTGTTGCGGCTGACTGGTTCTTCCGGTGGGGGAGAGCAAAACGGGTTGCATGGTGTTGTTTTCCGGCAGCAATGGCTGCTGCATGACAGGTTGGGGGTTTCATTTGGTGGGGGGAGATGAGAGAAGAGGGAGGAGAACGGAGGCGGCGGCGACTGGTGGGTTCCGACAGCGAGGGGCTGCCGGTGGGGTTTGGTGGCTGTCGGGGTTCAGCCGGAGGTGAGGAGAGGGAGGCGAAGAGAGAGAGATGTGAGAGAGGGGGAGAGGGTGTGGGAAAAATTGGATCAACAACTAGGGTTTTGGGGGTATTAAGATTAAAAGGAAATAAAAAAAATTAAAATAATATAGGCCGTAGGATTAGATTGATCAAACGACTGTGATTAAATTCACAAAATATGGGGCGGATTTTGGGTCAAATGGGTCAACCCAGGTTCAAATTGAATGAAATTGGGCTGAAATTTGAAATTGAGCCACAAATTGACTCAATTTAGGCTAGGATTGTAAGAGATTGCACAAGAATTGGCTAGAATTGAAATAAATTACAAAGAAATTGACTAGAATTGAAATGAAATTGGTGGAGAAGGTTACGAATTGAATAAATTGGGATAAGATTGAATAGATCGTCATCTAATTAATTATAATATTTAAAAATACATAATATTTTAATAATACTCGTTATGTAAAGAAAATACGCTATATCTTTTAAAATTATTACATAAAGAATTAAATGTATATTTATTTTAGAGTGCAAAATAATAAAAAATATACATATCATATTTAGAAAAATGTGATGTCGACATAATAATAAATATAAAGAAAATATTTGCTATTAAAATAATTATAATAATAATAATAATAAATGATAGTAATAATAATAAAAACTTATGATAAAGACGAAATATATTTATTATTTATTTTTTAAAAAAAAATTCAAAAGTATTCAGAATACGTAATTATAGGATAAAAATTTGAAATAAACTCATTTATTTTAAAAGTTTTAAAAATACCTATTTTAATTAAATGACGATCTAAAAGGGGGTTTAGGTCGGTCAAAATTAGGTGTCAACATATTTAGAGCCCAATTTAAATTTAAAAAATATAATTATTACTTTTTAAAATTATAATAATAAATACTTTTTTGAATTTTTCAATTTTTCAATTTTTGTGCAACCAATTTAAAAAATAACTAAAATATAATTATTAAAATTATTAAAAAAGAAAGTAATCTAGAACAAATTGGGTTCTCAACCAATAAGGATGCTAATTAGAATAAGTTTTTTAATAATCATACACTATTAGAGCTTTTTATGCCTTATAAATAACAAATAGATATAAAAAAAAATTAAATTTGACATAATTATTTAAAATAATTATATCATTTATTTTATAATGCTTTTATTTGTTATTTAGTTTAACATAAAATATCAAACTTTAAAATTTTGATTCTCTGGTTCACTGAAGGACTGAAGAATTGAAAGGCAAAAATAATAAATTAAATTAACTCAATTTCATTTAATTTTTTATTTTTTAAAATTTTCATATTCATCTCTTGATTTCTCCTATGTATTTAGAATTATTTTGCTAAAGATTTTGTAATTATCTTGTAAAAGTTTCTTACTTAAGAAAAAACTTTTATAATTAAAATCCTTACGATTGTGATGAAAAAAAAATCAAAACAAATTTATGAGGGTTTTATCATCTTCTTGAATGATTTTTAAATTAGTATACATATCCATGCATTGTGCGGATATATCAATTTATAATTTTTTTATTTCATAAGATATCAAGTAGTTCAAATATTTTTATATGTCTGTCCTTTATTATTTTGATGTTATATTAATAAATTAATTTTTTTTTCATGTTAAAAATTTATCAATTTTTTTTCTTCATGTTAACAATATATCAATTCTAACTTTTCAAATAAAAGGCTAAACATCAAGAGATTAAATAAAATGTTGATATATTTTACATATATATTTTTTGAATCCAAAAGGTTTAGAATATTCTTAACAGTCTTAAATTCGGGTAAATTTATGACTAAAAAAATGATTATTAAAGCGAATATAAAATAGTCAATTAATAATATAAATCTGTACGTAATTAATCATTAAAATTAATTAAGTACAAATAGTGAATTAATTACTTGTTATATTATTATAAAAATTATTAATTCAAGCTTTTAGGTTTTCATAAAAGAAAATAATAATTTATATCTTCTTATCTATGATTAGATGTTGAGAACCTATCATCTTTTCTAGTATTCTAATATAATAATTATTAATGGATAATTTTTGCTATCTTATCTTTACAATAAATAATATAAAAAATTCATATTTAGCTTTTAATTTTTTAGAGCATAATTAATTCTTTTAATTTAATTATCTAATCAACATCGTAAGCTTTTTATAATGTAAATGTTAAAGAAGGTTCGGATTTATGTAGAAAAAATTTACAAATTTACAAAAAAGTAATAGCATCAATGGATCAAGTAATAGCATTAAATGCTCTAGTAATTTTATAATTCTCCTTTATTATCCATCTATAATAACTTTTTAAAAAATATTAATTTTTCAAAATATAAAAAACAATCATATCTTTAATCTATGTACAACCTTCAACTTAATCGTCTCTTTATCAATGAATCAATTGAATTTAACATAAATAAATTTGGTTATGAAACAATATTATACAAATAATAAAAAAATAATTAACATGAGAAAGAAGAAACAATATTTACTAACAACTTTATTTGTTGATTTTCTAAAGGAAAAAAATTCTCTATCCATTATTGTATACATACTTTTTCGAGTTAATAATATATAAATTATTATTTGTTAATAATATATATATTATTAACAAATAGTATTATTTGAAATGTTGATTAACTCGAGTTATTATATTTTGTTTTTATATTTATTATTTAAATTTAAATTAACTAATCTAACTAATTATATCACATGACATACTTAAAGGCTACCATGTGGTTGAATGTGATGAATTTGTCCTCTCCTTTTAATAATACTAGTATTCGTACCCGCGCGATGCGCGAAAACTTTTTGAGTCTATAAAATCAAAAAGTAATTTTCATAAATAAAAATTAAAGACATTGATCATATCAAACACTTTTTAAAAATAACCCGAGAGTGTAGAGAAAAAACAGAGAATTGTGAGAGCATGTTGGCATAAATTTAGGGGAAGTTATTTCAACTAACTGCTATTTATATCCTTATCTAAAAAATTCAAAAAAAATAAAATAAAAATAGTGTAATTACTTCTCAATTTTTTTTTATTTTATAATTTTACTATTAAAAAATTGATGTATATTTTAATGATAAAAATTATTAAAAAAGAAAGTAATGGAAAACAAATTGGGTTATCAACCAATAAGGATGCTAATTAGAATAAGTTTTTTTAATAATCATATACTATTAGAGCTTTTTACCCCATATAAATAATAAATATATATAAAATATTTAAATTTGACATAATTATTTAGAATAATTATAATAATTTATTTTATAATTTTTTAATTTATTATTTAATTTAAGATAAATACTATAAAATAAAAGGTTATCAACATAATTATCTATTGATTATAGGACTATCTTTGTAGTGAACAGGGAATGGAAGCTATGAAACTAATTTTTATTTCATTACCGTATTCATTGATATAAAATATATAAAAGAACTTGTAAAACTAATAATGATTAAAATATAATATTTTGCATAAACAAAGTTGTCTGAAAATGACTTTGTTGTTAACGTTGTTTTTTTTTAATTTTTTTTTATATTTAATAAGTTAATTTTTTTAAAATATGATATTTAAAAAATCTGCAAATTTTAGAATATTAGAATTTTTTTGTACATGTTGACATTTGTCATTTAGTTTATGACATGTGTCTTTCTTCAATAAAGTAATAAAATAATTCCATTAATACTATTTAATTAATTTAATTAATATTTAAAAGTAAAAACTAAAGATTAATTGTGGTGCACATTTTTTGCTTCTCCTTTTATATATAGATAGATTATATTTAATATTTAATATTTAATTTATATTTATTTTTCTATTTTTTAAAAATATAAAAAAAAAATTTAAGTAGTAACTAATAACTAATCTAATTATTTTTTGTAAAATGACAAATGACTTATTAATAGGATGTCATTTGACTAAATGTGGAGGCTTTATTCTCTCTTATTAATTTATTTTTTCTATTTTTAAAAATATAATATTTTTTTAAAATAGTAACTAATAACTAATCTAATTTTTTTTTTTGTAAAATGACAAATGGCTTATTAATAGGATGCCATTTGGCTAAATGTGGAGGCTTTATCCTCTCCTATTAATAATATATAGATATAGATATAGATGTCATTTGGCTAAATGTGGAGGCTTTATCCTCTCCAATTAATAATATATAGATATAGATATATATAGATATAGAATATAAAATATAGATATAGATTTATGTTTATTTAAACTATAAAATAAAAATATATGAGTATTTGTAACCAACAACAATGGACTTCATCACTTAGCCTCTTCTTCTGATGCTGATGATGAATATACCAGTGTCAAATTTCGCACTGAGATGTCAAAAGTATCTCACGATCCTTCTGAAGATATTGATGTAGGAGAAAGATCATGTAAAAAATAAATCTTCAAAATATTTTTTTTTTAAATGTTGATTCCAACCAAAAGAAGATATATGCAGCAAGAAAAAAATCATTTTGGTTGAGAAATTTATAGAAAGAGTGATTAGTGTTTCAAAGGACAAAAAACATTACTTAGAGAAATAATTCATTTATTTATGAGATTCATATCAAATTAAGAGGAAAATAAGTATTTTACTAATTCCTTTTTACTTTTATTTTTTCTTAATTATTTTTAGGTATCTTTAACTAAAGATTATTTTATTTTTTGTAATTTGTCTTTAATTAAAGTTTACTGCTGACATTATTTCTTTCAATTTTTTTATTCTACTAATTTCTTTCTTATTTTATTTTGACTATTTTTGTGTCTTCCTTAAAGTTATTTTATTTTATTTGTTTATTATACACACACACCTAAGAAAAGAAATTCTTTTTATTTTTAATTTTTTTTCATTTTGTCTTATTTTAAAAGAAAAGATGATCATATTTAATTTCTTTCATCATCAATGTTATTAATTTCTTTTACTTTCTTACCGTTATCCCATAATTAATGTTATTTATATGATTTTTTTAAAATAATTTTTTTTCTTTTATTTATTTCAGGAAATAGTTTTTATAACTTTATAAGAATTGCATATATAGTTTTATACAATTTAATTTGTCATTTTTTTAAGGTACACGGTAATTCAATTATTTTTAATCTCTTAATTAAAAGATTTTATTACTATGTTTATTAGTTTTGTTGTTCTAAAATTGTCAAGTGGCTTTTCAATAGTTTACCGTTTGGTTTATATATATATATATATATATATTGCTTTTAGAAGTCTATAAGATTTGCACTTGTTTTATAAATAAAATTATTCCAAAAAAAAAGGAGGTAGGAGTGGGGGGAGAGGGCGATCCTAACACGAATGTGAAACCAACTAAAAAAATTGGAGCCCCACATAATCACCTTTTGTTTCATTGTTTCAATTATTATAATTTACTAGGAAAAACTTCAAATTGTTGAACATTTTTTCTGGCATATTTTTTTAAATTCTAATAAGTAAATAATTTTTGAGAAAAACCTAAAACAAATAAAGATATAGAAATAATAATATTCACATTCACAACTATATAGAAGCTATTTAAGTGACATTACTAATAACACAATTTTGCCATTTTGAGTCATGAGTCATCATTTACAGATATTAAATTGTTTAAAGTAGATATCTTTTGTTCCATCACTCAAAAGTATAATTAATTAATTCAATAATTAAATTAGTATTTTAAAAAAAATAGTAAATTCTAATTTTAAGTATCAAGTATCTAATCATTATAAAAAACAGGAAAATTCTTCTTCAAGTATCAATTGTAAGTCTTTAATTTTAAGCATCAAGTATCTATCATTCTAAAAAATAGGGAAATTCTTCTTCAAGTATCAACTAGTAAATCCTCTTTAATGGAGTCACCTTGAGGATTTTGGGCATCATTGCCAAAATAAAATGATGGATCATTTTCTTGCGGTTTCTCGGCCAATAATGGATCACTCAGTTTTTTGATCTATTTCATGAGAGCCCTCATCGTTGGAATTGGAATGGTGCCGGTGTGAAACTTCGGAATGAGGAATCCATATGTATCAACAATTGGACATGGAGGACTGCTATGAAGAAGAATATGAAAAATGGAAGACACTAGGTTTTGGCGGAGAAATCAGAGACTTTTCAATTTCTTCCCTTTTTGTTTAGTTTGAAAATAACGATAAAAAATTTGAAATTGAAATTAATCGTGATAAGATTGGTTAGACAACTGAAAAATAGGAGAAGATTATGTAAAAATTGATTAGAATACTTAAAAAAATTAGGAGGAAATTTAGGATAAATTAAAGAGTAGTGAGAAATAATAATCTATGTATCTGCAAGTTGGAGAAAGAGAGAGTAGAAATAAATGATTTTTGTAATTTCTTAGAATGGTAGGGATTATTAGAAATTATGATAAAATATGTTGTATAGTTATGTAATTTTTCCTAAAACACTGGAGCCCCACACAATCACCTTTTGTTTTATTGTCTCAATTATTATAGTTTAGTGGGAAAACCTTCATATTGTTGAACATTTTTTCTGGCATATTTTTTTAAAAATTCTAATAAGTAAATAATTCTTGAGAAAAACCTAAAACAAATAAAGATATAGGAGTAGTAATATTCACATTCACATCTATATAAAAGCCATTTAAGTGACATTACTAATAACACAAGTTTTGTCATTTTGAGTCATGAGTCATCATCTACAGATGTGAAATTGTTTAAACTAGATGTCTTTTGCTCCATCACTCGATCAAAAGCTTAATTAATTAATTCAATAATTAAATTAGTATTTTTAAAAAATAGTAAATTAAGTTTAATTTCTTTTTCTTCATCCCTCCCTCCCTCCCTTATAAATAGGTAGCTACAAAATGATATAAAAATAACATAATGATATAATATAATAATAACATAATGATATGATTATATATGATGATAATGAGATGATATATGGTGATTTTTATTAATCCATAACTCAGTATTGAGTGAAAAATGACGTCTAGAATTTTAAAACTGTCCCATCTCGCTATAACGGATCTATTCTACCACTACCTAATTATTGACATTGTAGAGCAAAATTAGATATTATCTGTTAAATAAAATATAATATATTACTTTTAGAAGTCTCTAAGTAACATTTGCACTTGTTTTATAAATAAAATTATTCAGAAAAAAAAAAGGAGATGGGAGTGGGAGGAGAGAGGGGATCCTAGCAGGAATGTGAAACCAATTAAAAGAATTGGAGCCCCACACAATCACCTTTTGTTTCATTGTTTCAATTATTATAGTTTAAAGGGAAAAACGTTAAATTGTTGAACATTTTTTATGGCATATTTTTTTTCATTCTAATAAGTAAATAATTTTTGAGAAAATACTAAAACAAATAAAGATATAGGAGTAGTAACTTTTGTATTCACATTTATATAGAAGCCATTTAAGTGATATTACTAATAACACAAGTTTTGCCATTTTGAGTCATGAGTCACCATTTATAGATGTGAAATTGTTTAAACTAGATATATTTTATTTCATCACTCAAAAGTATAATTAATTAATTCAATAATTAAATTAGTATTTTTAAAAAATAATAAATTAAGTTTAATTTATTTTTCGTCAACCCTCCCTTATAAATAGGTAGCTACAAAATGATATAATAATAACATAACGATATAAATATAAATAACAGTATAATATAATATAATAATAACATAATGATATGATTATATAGGATGATAATGAGATGATATATGGTGATTTGTATTAATCCATTGCTCAATATTAAGTGAAAAATGGCGTCTAGAATTTTAAAACTGTCCCATCCCGCTATAATAGATCTATTCTACTGCTACCTAATTATTGACATTGTAGAGAAAAATTAGATATTATCTATTCAATAAAATATAATATATTGCTTTTAGAAGTCTCTAAGTAACATTTGCACTTGTTTTATAAATGAAATTATTCAAAAAAAAAAAAAGAGATGGGAGTGGGAGGAGAGGGGGGATCCAACACTGATGTGAAACCAATTAAAAAATCTGGAGCCCCACACAATCACCTTTTATTTCATTGTTTCAATTATTATAATTTAGTGGGAAAATTTTTAAATTGTTGAACATTTTTTCTGACATATTTTTTTTAAAATTCTAATAAGTAAATAATTTTTTAGAAAAATCTAAAACAAATAAAGATATAGGAGTAATCTTCTGACATGGGTATTGTTTCCCGTAAGGTGTGATGTAGATTATCCTCAGCAAGTAATCTTCTCTTTGCCAATGATGGGTCGCATTGGGGCAAGTTCATGTTGTAGCTCGCATGGATTTGTGATGTCGGTCATGGTTCCATCCCCTCTATACTACGCATTATGACATTTATACATCATGACTTACATGGCATATTGTATATATATATATTGTCACTTCCCATATTCATTCCTATATATGTGCCCTTGTCATGTAGATAGTCATAGGCTCATGTGCATATTCATTTACATGCCCGCATACTTAGTGCTTAATTGTGCTAACCCATATTTCTATCTACATGTTCTAACCATGTAGGTATCGGCGATGACTTCTACATTCCACCAAATGACGTGTGATCAATCTTAAAGATTTGCAATAGTGGTGAGCCCTTTTATTCAAATGCAATAGCCATTTTCCATCTACCTAGTTTTATTTTATTGTTTATTTCCGTTATGTATTGAGGGTGATCCTCAAACTATATCGAGGCCCCGTTTCATC